>BLSH010226366.1:206474-219335 GCA_018402905.1 Glandirana rugosa
TGTGACCCGCCGTCCGTGGCCCAGTCGTCCGGCCTGTCGCCCGTGTCCTTGTCGCCCGACCTACCTTCCGTACCGTCGTCCATGGCCTTGTCCGACCCGCCGTCCGTACCGTCACCCGTGACCCTGTCGTCCGACCCATAGTCCTTATCGGTGTTTCTCCCGTGGTCCTTGTTACTTCAGTTTAACTTATCGGCCGTTTCTCAGGTATCCCGGTCTGACCCACTTCCTGTCTCTTGGTCATGTCAATCCACTTTATCACTGTCCGTCCACCCTTTGTCTCCCAGGTTAAAAGTACCCAACTTTGTTCCACCGTCCACACCTCCGTCTGACCTTGTCTAGTCAACAACAACTTCGTCTGACTTAGTCTAACCGTCCACACCTCCGTCCTAACCTATCACCATCCTAACACGTCCAACCCTTTTTGAAGGCAAAGAAAAACCCGAATCAGTGTCGTTAAGATATACCCCTACGTCCCGACATTCATCACCCACGTCGAACCTGCACAATCCTACCACTATCCAATCCTGCCTCCACACCTGCCAATCTGATTCAGTCTGCTTCAACAACAACTGATCTGTTCCAGTCTGCCTCCACACCTGCCACCTTGTTTCAACCCATGAAAATTGGACCCTCTGTTTCCCACCTGCCTGTCACTATTTCACCTAACTGTACTGGTTCTCTGTCCTTCACCCAGTCTGGCCCTATGGACTCTTTGCCGGCTATTCAATTTGACTTCATTGTTCCTGGTGCCCTCTTTGTGGCTATTCCTGATACCCAGCCTGCTGTCCCAGTGCCCACTGCCATGCCTGCCGCCCAGCCTGTTCCGGTACCTGCTGCCATGCCTTCCATCCAGCCCGCTGTTCCTGTGCCCGCTGTCCGGCCTGCTGACCCGGTGCCTGCCGCCCAGTGTGACGACCCTGTGCCTGCCGCCCAGTGTGACGACCCTGTGCCTGCCGCCCAGTGTGACGACCCTGTGCCTGCCGCCCTGTGTGACGACCCTGTGCCTGCCGCCCTGTGTGACGACCCTGTGCCTGCCGCCCAGTGTGACGACCTGGTGCCTGCTATTCCTGCGCCAGCTGTCCGGCCTGCTGTTCCTGTGCCTGCTGTTCCTGTGCCTGCTGTCCAGCCTGCTGATCCTATGTCCGTTGATCATGTGCCAGCTGTCCAGCCTGCTGTTCCTGTGCCCGCTGTTCCTGCACCCGCTGACCCTGTGCCTGCTGTCCGGCCTGCTGCCAAGTGTGACGACCCGGTGCCTGCCGCCAAGTGTGACGACCCGGTGCCTGCTGTTCCTGTGCCCGCTGTCTGGCCTGCTGATCCTGCGCCAACTGTCCAGCCTGCTGTTCCTGTGCCCACTGATCCTGTGCCAGCTTTCCAGCCTGCCGCCCAGTGTGACGACCCTGTGCCTGCCGCCCAGTGTGACGACCCTGTGCCTGCCGCCCAGTGTGACAACCCTGTGCCTGCCGCCCAGTGTGACGACCCTGTGCCTGCCGATCCATTGCCTGACCCGATGCCTACTACCCAGTGTGATGACTCTGTGCCCATCGATCCAGTGCCTGATGACACTGTGCCCGCCGACCCGGTGCCCACTATCCAGTGTGACGACCTGGTGCCCGCTGATACCGTGCCTGATGACCCGATGCCTACTACCCAGTGTGATGACTCTGTGCCCATCGATCCAGTGCCTGATGACTCTGTGCCCGCCGACCCGGTGCCCACTACCCAGTGTGACGACCTGGTGCCCGCTGATACCGTGCCTGATGACCCGATGCCTACTACCCAGTGTGATGACCCGGTGCCTGATGACCCGATGCCTACTACCCAGTGTGATGACCCGGTGCCTGATGACCCGATGCCTACTACCCAGTGTGATGACCCGGGGCCTGATGACCTGATGCCTACTACCCAGTGTGATGGCCTGATGACCCGATGCCTACTACCCAGTGTGATGGCCTGATGACCCGATGCCTACTACCCAGTGTGATGACCCGGTGCCTGATGACCCGATGCCTACTACCCAGTGTGATGACCCGGTGCCTGATGACCCGATGCCTACTACCCAGTGCGATGACCCGGTGCCTGATGACCCGATGCCTACTACCCAGTGTGATGACCCGGTGCCTGATGACCCGATGCCTACTACCCAGTGTGATGACCCGGTGCCTGATAATCCAGTGCCTGTGGATGATTGGCTACCTAATGCCCAGCTTGCCACTGTTTTCCCACGGCTTGATGCCCAGGCTGATTTTGATGTCCCTATGTTGCCTGCCCCCACTGGTTTCAGGCCCAATGTCTGGCTAGCTGTTGGTACCGGACTCAGACCTCCAGACCCTGGTGGTGGTGGTGGGTTTGTTTCAGTACCTGACTTGGGTGACACGCCACCCAGCAGGTTAAAGGACTCTGGTCGGAGAAGTGTAATAGAGTCCACAGACACGGAGGGGAAACTTTGCTGGACTGTTCCTGCCCCCACAAGGACTCTCCAGTTAACAGCAGAATGGAGCATCCGGAGGCTGCTCCTCAAGGAGGGGGAACTGTCAGGACCTGTGTCCTTGCTTGGGTCACCTGCTGGTGGCAGTGTTTGGAAAACCAAATGGTGTAGTTCTGGTGGCCACCAGCTGGTGTCTCCCAGGAGATTGAGCTTACAGGTCATTAAGCTGCACCTGATGGGTCTGCTGGATCTATATAAGCCCGCCTTGTTCCCTGTCCCAATGCTTCAGTGTTTTCCCTGTAAGCCATGTCCATGCCTGAACCTGACCTGCTCTGATCCCCGATCTGCGATCCAGACCCAGAGACTTGATTCCTGAACCTGCTTCCTTGCTCTCCTGCTCCCAGTACCTGGCTCCCTGTTCCCCTTATCTGGTATCCCTGTTTGCTTATTGTATTTGTGTGTTTTCTTCTCTTGTATTTAGTTAGTCAGATAGTTAGGTGTTTATTTTGGGCTTTGGTGTGTTTTCATCTTTTACTTGCTCATTTTTTTGCTGGTGTTTGGTGTTTGAAGTGTGCTATTTGTCTAATAAATATTCATATTTTCACCTTACACCTGGTCCTGATTCCTTTAAGTGCAGCCAACTGATCTGATCATCCCTGCTGGATACCTGCATATGGTATCCCTGACAGCTCTTCTCTCATGTCTGGCACATGTGCCAGTGTTATAGATGTATGTTTTTGAATGCATTTATTTACTCTTTTTATCTCGGTGTGGCTTTGCTAGAGCATCAGAGCGTACCTTTACACTACTACACTCTTATTATCTTCATAATCATTCCTATTACTTTTACTTAAAATTTGTCAGTGAATGATATATATTTTTCAATTAATCTCAGTTTCATATATAATATGCTAGGGTTATTCCTTATTATGGCCTTTATTTACTTTCAGTATCTACTACATATGCTGCCATTTCGGTAAGGAAGATCTTCCCTGCATCTTTCAAGTCTGCTCTTTGATATGAGCTGGCTACTTGTAAGTCCACAAATTATATTTAATTTTTTTTTCTTCCTAGTATCCCCCTTTTTTTTTTCTCTTTATTATTTACACAACATTTCTTTATATTTTTACATTAGCCGGAGTGATTTGTGGATGCACAGTGTCCCGTCCCCCCCGGTGTGGCGTGTGGCATTGGGCGAGCTGCCTGACGTTTGGGGTCCGGGCGGAGGTCTGAGCTGGTTGAGGTGAATGTTTGTCTCACTTGGGGTTGGGGACCAATTGTATGCATTCTTCACAACATGATGCATTTATATATATATATATCTTCAATTATCTTCACTGTATGTATAAAAATAGTTTCTCTTTATTAGACATGTAACGCTTGGTCTGTTAAAGTCCCTGAGGAAGCCTAAGTTAGGCGAAACATGTTGGACGTCAATATAACAATCAGAACTGTACCCCACCCCAACACTAACGTCTGTAAATTCTTTTATGCTATTTTTGTAATCTTGCATTTTTGAGTACTTGAGTACCTTTTATCCAAATCTACAAAATAAAAGTTGTTTTTATTCGATTTACTCATTTGCTATCAATATTTGTACCGCACCGGTTAAATCCCAATTTTCCCCATTCCCTCCCTTTCCTATCCCCCTTCCTTTTCTCTTACGTTAACTGACAGACGCAGCCCTTCAATGAAAAGTGGGGTTATATGCACATCCTACTAGGAGTTGACTAGGCAAATAGAAAGCAAGCTTGCCCCTCCCAGGAGGCCGTCCTCTCTCTCCCATATAACCCCCCTGCTCTGCTTAGCATATCAGTTTTATTATGCCTAGTGCAAGGAGTTAGACCTGGCTCCCTTATGGGACCTGCAGTTCATCTTTTTTGCTACCGCTTTTTTTATTTTTTTCAAGCTATCTGATGAAGACTGCTATCAAGAAGCCGGCTGGGGCATAGAGGATAGCTAGAATCCTGCACTTTCCCCAGCACGGCCGACCAATGCGAGCTAGTCCTAAGCCTTGGCGGGGCCCGCCGCATCGTGCCCGTTCCGTGCGGGCAGCCAGTGGGTGACCCCCACTTGTGCCTGGTGACCGGATTTGGTTCCTGTCCAGGGGCCTATGGCCTACAGCATCCCTCTCCGGCATGGGAGGCAGGTCTGCGACTGGGTGGATACCCGCTACGCCCGTCGGATTGGTGAGTGACCCCCCTCTCTCCCCCCCTAGAGAGGGGGTCACTCACTCAGGCGTATTTTATCGTTTTGGCCAGCCGGTGGAGGGTGTTTGCTGGGCTAGTGCCCCCCTGGGTGTCCTCGCCCCCTTTTACACCCCCCTTCTCTCCCCGTAACCCGTTCGTTCGTACCGCACCTCATGCGTTCATACCGCCATTTTGTGGCAGATCGCCGCCATTTTGCCGTAGCCGCGGCCATTTTGCTTAGGTTTTCCCTCTAGTGCCAGCTGCGGCCATTTTTCCGTAGTCGCGGCCTGCATACAGGCTTTGGCCTCTTGTGGAAGTTTTCGGCGGCCATATTGGATGTCCCTGGAGAAGTAATAAACGAGCTGCTGCCGTTTTGCTTCCTCTTTTGCTTGGGACAGCGTGCCTGACTACAGACAGCGCAGGCTTCTTACTGGCGGTCCTTAAGCACTCCTGCTAGGAGCAGCGCTTGTGGGCAAAACAGCAAGTATAGCTGGGGTGCTGGTAGCAGTGGATGCAGTCCTCCTGGGGTCTCCCTGGCGTTCTGTGGGGTGGCGGTGGGGGCTGCATTGTGGGGGTGTCAGGTCATTTCTATTTTTGACTGTCAGTTCCGGTGGTACGATGGCAGATGACCCTGCAGGTCCTTCTGAGGAGGAGTCAGCGGCAGCGCAACCTGCGCTGGGGACCCTGGTGTCCCTGGACCAGCTGAGAGCAGTGTTTGGGGAATTTCTTCCCTGGGTGGGGCCGAACAGCGCTCTGGGGGCCCCTAAAAAGGGTCCGCCTCCCCCTTGTTCCTCAGGGGAAGAGTTCGAACCGGAATTGGCTTCGGGGGTCACAGGGACCCCTGTGGAACTCTCAGAGGGTGAACTAGTCCCCTCGGACGGCGAAGTGGACCAGGGGGCCTCGGTTGCACGCGAAAAAGAAAATACGCTATCCCTTTGAGGATAGTTTTGTGAAGAAGTGGGCATCCCCCGCAGTGGACCCTCCGGTGGCTCGCCTGAACAAGGCAAAGACCATTCCTTTGGAAGGGTCTCCCTCGTTTAAGGACCCAGCCGATAGGCGGATGGAGGCGGTGTCAAAGGCACTTTTCCTGTTGGCAGGATCAGCCATGAGGCCGCCCCTGGCGGCACAATACCTTTCTGAATGTATGGCGGAGCTGCAGAATGATTTGGACTGTGGCAGGACGCTTGAGGCGTCGCAGAAAGCAGACCATTTGTTTCAGGGTCTTTGGTATCTGTGTGATGCAGCTCTGGACCTGCTTCCCATGTTGTCAAAAATGTCTGTTTTTGCAGTCATTATCAGACGAGTACTCTGGTTACGTTCGTGGTCGGGTGACCACGCGTCCAAGAAGGGTCTTGCGGATCTTCCCTTTCAGGGTGGTCGTCTCTTTGGGCCACAGTTGGATGAAATCATCAAGCATTTCACTGGAGGGAAGAGTACTTTTCTTCCGTAGCCCAGGCGGCGGGAGTTCTGCCGCAAGCAGGGTCCTGCCTCTTCGGGTCAGAAGAGGTTTATTCGTGCCCCTGGCGCAGCGGGCAAGGGGTCGAGGCCCAGCAAGCCTGCCACAGGGGCCGGTAAACGACCCTGGCAAAGCAAGAGCGAAAAGACAGAGCACAAGCCCTCCTCTGCATGATGGGTTGCCCCCACCTGAACTTCGGGTGGGGGGGGAACGTCTTCAGGGGTTCGCAGACAGGTGGACTGCCCGCATTTCCGACCGGTGGGTGCAGGAAATTGTGTCCTCCGGGTACAGAATAGAGTTCAGTACCCCCAGGCAGGTTCTTCCCATCGAACTTGAGACTCCCTCAGGGGCATCGGGAGGCCCTCCTAAGGGCTGTTCAGGCACTCTCCGACCAGGGGGTGATCGTGCCAGTGCCTCAGTTGGAAAGGAGGAGAATGTGGCTATAACCATGACCTCGTTAAAGGACTTCGGCTGGCTGATCAATCTGCAGAAGTCGACGGTGACACCGATCTGACGCCTGGAATATCTGGGTCTGATTCTGGACATGGAGCAGGCGAAGGTGTTCTTACCTCCGGCCAAGTTACTGACACTGCAAGCAGCGGTGCGAACCCTGCTGTCACGCCGGTGGTCCTCCTTACGGTTCTGTATGCGGGTGTTGGGGCTCATGGTTTCAGCCTCCGAGGCGGTACCCTACGCCCAAAGTCACACTCGGCTCCTTCAATGAGCGATTCGGTCTCGGTGGGACAAGTCTCCACTGTCCTTAGACCAGCTGATCAGATTGGATCCTCAGACCAGAGGGTCGTTGACCTCTTGGCTTCGGGCCCCGGCTCTAGCGTTGGAAGTCGTTTCTTCCCCTGAATTGTTCGATAGTCACGACGGACGCCAGTCTATCGGGCTGGGGTGGGGTCCTGGGGCAGCTGTCTGCTCAGGGCCGTTGGTCGGCGCAGGAATCTCGCCTTCCGATCAATGTGCTGGAGCTGAGGGCGATCAGGCTCTGCCTCTCCCACTGGACGGTAAGGTTGTGTGGCCTCCCGGTTCGGGTTCAGTCGGACAACATCACGGCAGTGGCGTATGTGAACCATCAGGGCGGAACGAGGAGCTCGGCCGCGGCTGTGGAAGCGGCTCTCATTCTGCGATGGGCAGAACATCATGTGCCGGCGATTTCCGCCATTTACATTCCAGGCGTAGAGAATTGGCAGGCGGACTTTCTCAGTCACCAGACGCTGGATCAGGAGGAATGGTCCCTACATCCAGAAGTGTTCCGCCAGATTTGCCTCAAGTGGGGCACGCCAGATGTGGACCACATGGCGTCTTGTTTCAATCACAAGGTAAAAACTTTTGTGTGCAGGACGAGAGACCCTCTGGCGGCCGCAACGGACACGCCGTTAGCGCCTTGGTGTCGGTATCGACTTCTGTACGCGTTTCCTCCCATCAAGATTCTACTGCGGCTACTGCGCAGGGTGGAAGCGGAGGGGATTCCGACAATCCTGGTGGCTCCGGATTGACCTCTGCGTCCTTGGTACGCCGACGTGGTGCGAATGGTGGCAGATGTTCCCTGATGCCTTCCGCTGCGCGAAGATCTTTTGTCTCAGGGACCCATCTTGCACTATGCTTTACCCTCGCTGGCTTTGACGGCTTGGCTATTGAGTCCCAGGTGTTGAGGGATAGGGGTGTCGCTGACTCTGTGATCCCTACCATGCTTAAAGTGCGCAAGTGTACTTCGCGCAAGATTTATCATCGCACCTGGAAGGCCTATATTGCTTGGTGCGAGGCGGGGGGTTGGAATCCCCGCTCTTATGTTGTGTCCCGGGGGCTGGCTTTTTTGCAGCAGGGCCTGGATAAAAAGTTGGCATTGAGTACTCTCAAGGGTCAGATTTCGGCTCTGGCGATTCTCTTTCAGCGGCCCTTGGCGTCACATTCGTTGATTCGTACATTTGTACAGGGTGTACGCCATGTGGCTCCTCAGGTAAGGTCGCCTATGGCACCGTGGGATTTGAATTTGGTACTTTCTGTACTGCAGAAACCGCCATATGAGATAATCAGGGATATTCCCTTGCAATTGCTGTCGCAGAAGGTGGCTTTCTTGGTGGCCATTACATCCGCTAGGCGGGTATCTGAGCTGGCAGCGTTGATCCTGCAAGTCTCCTCACTTGGTCCTTCACAAGGACAAGGCGGTCTTGCGCCCTTTTCCTTCGTTTCTACCGAAGGTGGTTTCTTCCTTTCACATTAATGAAGATATTGTTCTTCCTTCGTTATGTCCGCACCCATCGCATCCTAAGGAATTTGAGTTACATTCATTAGATGTTGTGAGGGCTTTGCGGGTGTATTTGGCGGCTACAGCTTCCTTTCGGAAGTCTGACGCATTGTTTGTGCTGACGGATGGTCCGTGCAAAGGATTGGTGGCCTCGTCGGCTAATGTTTCTCGTTGGATCAGACAGACCGTGACCCATGCGTATACTGTTCGGGGCAAGGTTCCCCCTTTTCCGGTCACGGCTCATTCCACCAGGGCTGTTAGCACTTCCTGGGCTTTCAGACACCAGGCTTCGGTGTCACAGGTGTGCAAGGCGGCTACTTGGGCCTCGGTGCACACGTTTACTATGTGTTATAAAGTTGATGTGTCCGCATCTGCGGATGCTGCTTTTGGCCGTAAAGTTTTACAGGCGGCAGTGTAGGCGTGACTGGCGCCTCCTGAGAGGATTCTGTTTGGGTACGGTTGTTGTCGTTTACCCACCCCTCTTTACTGACACAGCTTTGGGAGATCCCCACTTGTCATTGAAGGGCTGCGTCTGTCAGTGAACGTAAGAGAAAAAGGGATTTTATTAAAACTTACTGTAAAATCCTTTTCTCTGAGTTCACTGACAGACGCAGCACCCGCCCCTCTGTGGTGCATTTGTACGGCTTGTTACGAACTGATATGCGAAGCAGAGCGGGGGGCTATATGGGAGAGAGAGGACGGCCTCCTGGGAGGGGCCAGCTTGCTTTCTTTCTATTTGCCTAGTCAACTCCTAGTAGGATGTGCATATAACCCCACTTGTCATTGAAGGGCTGCATCTATCAGTGAACTCAGAGAAAAGGATTTTACGGTAAGTTTTAATAAAATCCCTTTTTTCCTTTTTCCCAGTTCCCTCCCCTTTCCCTATCTGTCTTGTCCAATCGACACAATGGATTACATAGAGATCAGATTAATATACATTGAGTGGGCCTTCTGACATTAGCATAATTGTGATATCCTAATCATACTATACAGGACACAGGCAAAGTATTCATAGACCCTGGGTTATAGGCTTGTACCTTCAGGTAATTGTACCACTGCAAAGCTTTGAAGCATACATCTTCCCTAAAACCATACCCCACTCAGTAAATCCTCAGTTTTTTTGCAGGTGTCCCAAGATGGTGGACCTGTTTTCCTTTGCAGAGAAATCGCTTTTAGTTTAACTAGCTTATTATTTTATTTTTGGTCCTTCCATCAAATCTTTACTCATCTCCTTCACTGCCTTCTATTACCACAATACAAGCAGCGCATCTGGATCGTTGCAACCTTGGTAAAACCTTGGCAGCTGTACCCAGACCCCAAGCTGTGATGAAGGCCTGTAATGTTGCTTTGTTTACTGGATGCTGCCTGGTCACACTTCAGGAGTATGCCCACTGTGACGGGTGAAGCCTGGACTCAGTCCAGCATTGTGGAAGGGTGCAGGTCACCCTGTATCTCTGACTGTTACTTTATAAATTTTTCAAACTTGCTTCTAAGAATTCAGCCACTTAGAATTCCATCTCAGGGGGAAGACCTGATTCACACCACTGGTCACGCGCTATGCTTTACCTGTTGGTCAACACAAGAAATTAACCATCAAACCCCAATGAAAAGTAAAGACAGCATGAAGAAAACGTAGAAAAATCCAATAAAACTAATGTTACTGTAGGAATATAAACTTGGCCTACCTTAAGATTTTGCTTCAGTGAGAAACTCGGTATTCACTTTCATTCGCATTTTTTTTTCATGTCTGGGGAGTAATTAGTCACCCCCACAAGGCTGATGCCGGAGTGCACTATAAGGTAGAACATTTGGTACTGCAGGCTGAATTGCTCTACTAGTTTCAGGGCCTGGCTATCTTCTCAGGGGTCAGTAGTAGGTAGGGCAGTGCCAAGGGGTCAGTAGTAGGTAAGGCAATATCCAGAGGTCAGTAGGTAGGGCAGTGTCCAGAGGTCAGTAGTAGGTAGGGCAGTGTCCAGAGGTCAGTAGTAGGTAGGGCAGTGTCCAGAGGTCAGTAGTAGGTAGGGCAGTGTCCAGAGGTCAGTAGTAGGTAGGGCAATGTACAGAGGTCAGTAGTATGTAGGGCAGTGTACAGAGGTCAGCAGTATGTAGAGCAGTATACAGAGGTCAGGATGTAGGGCAGTGTGCAAAGGTCAGTAGGATGTAGGGCAGTATGCAGAGGTCAGTAGGATGAAGAGAAGTATACAGAGGTTAGCAGTATGAAAAGCAGTGTATAGGGCTCAACAGAGCAGAGATCAGGGGAGATCAGGAGGACATGATACTAGGGAGTTAGGAGGTCATGGGGGGGGGGGGGGATCAGGAGAGCATGGTACTGGGGTTTAGAAGGGTAGAGTACAGGGGGTTCAGGAGAGCATAGTACTAGGGTATCAGGAGGACTTGCCACGGGGGGGGGGTCAGGAGGGCAAGGCACTGGGAGGTTAGGAGGGTACGATACTGGGGGGGTCAGAAGGGCTGGGATGTCAGGAGGGCATGCTATTGGGGGGGGGGGGGGATCAGGAGGAGATGGTACTGGGGGATCAGTGGGGCATGGTATTAGGGGTTCAGAAGAGTATGGTATTGGGGACCAGGAGTACTGTGGGGTCAGGAGGGTGCAGAAGTTGTTACGACATGCAGAGTAACGCAGTGAAGCAGCATGTTCTAGCTCTAATCCCCGCCAGCCCTCCACTCTCGTCCATCCCACAAGCACCTTGGATGTGTTACCCGTAAGTTATATTTGAGATTTAATATCTCCTCTTAGATGATATGGGTTAAATTAAAGTTCTTTGACCATAAGTGAAGGCTTCAATCAGTGGCGTATCATCCATGGGTGCAGAGTGTGCACTGCACACGAGCCCCCGAGAGGGGAGCCCACTGTGACCCACCCTGCACACATGGATGATTGTCCCTTGATAGCCGGGGATGATCGATGCGACGGGGGACAGCTGTAAGCACCAATCTTCCTGCTTGACAGACGCTTCTCCTCCTCTCCCTCCCGCAGCTATCAGTGCTTACAACTGTCTCCCCTCCATCCTCGCAGGCTGTTTGCTTCGTCCTTCTGCTCCGCTCCCTGTGTTCTCTCCCCCGCTCCCCGTTCACCTCCTCCTCCACTCCCCTGTTCTTCCCTGGCCACTGTGTCCTCCTTCCAGTTCTCCCTTCCCCTGCTCACCTCCTCCGCTCCCCCGTTCTCCTTCTCCGCCCCCCCCCCCCCCCCCCGTTCTTTCCCAGCCACTGTGTCCCCCTCCGCCGGCTCCCTCCTCTCCCGCTGGCTGTCGGGGGGATGTCTCAGGATGGAAAGCGGAGGAAAGGGTCGGTAAATATGTCATTTACCGGCCCCTTTCTTGTCTGAATTGGACATTGAGAGCATTCGTTACCGATCTCTCTCCTGTCCTGTAACTGAGCAGAGTAACCTGTGTGTCACTCTGCTTCAGTTTATGAATGGACGGGAGCCTCTGTCCATTCATGTTCAGTGCTGATTAAAAAAAAAAAATGTAAAAAAAATTATAAAAAATATCATTGTAAAGAAATTAAAAAAAAAAAAAACTGACACCACCGCCCCGCCCCGCCCCGCCCCGCCCCGCCCTGCCCTGCCCTGCCCTGCCAACACTGTCCACTGCCCCAACCCCTCCCTCAAAAATAAAATAAAATAAAAACATTAAATTGTAAAAAAAAATAAATACATTAAAATAAAAAACTGACACCATCCATCCACAGCTCTACTGACACCAACATCTGCCCTACTGACACCGTCCTCTGCCTCATACCCCCCACCCCCTTCCGCAGAAGAACTGTAAAAAAAGAATATTAAAAGAAATATCCAAAAAAATGTAAAAAATGATTGATAATAATATAATAAAACAAATAAACTATTGACACCGTCCACTGCCCTACTGACACTGTCCAAATCACCCCATATCGTTGTAAAATAAAAAAATTATACAAAATGAATTTTAAAAAATAAAATTGTGGAAAAAATAATAATAATAAACACATTCTGACACTGTCCATTGCTCTACTGACACCATCCACTGGGTGCCATTTTTTTAAAAAAAATGGAATAAATAAATAAATTAATTAATTAAATAAATTGTAAAAATCTTTAAAAAAAATAAAAACAAAGAACTACTGACAATGTCCACTACACTACTGACACAATCCTGAACTTAATACCCACCACTGTACACTCCACACTCCTCATCTGCACATACTACCCACCTCCATACACTCCATACCCCCTCTCCCTGTACATACTACCCATCTCCATACACTCCACACCCCTCTCCCTGAACACACTACCCACCTCCATACACACCGCACTCCTCTCCTGCACATACTACCCACCTCAGTACACTCCATACCCCTCTCCCTGCACATACTACCCACCTCCATGCACTCCATACCCCTCTCCCTGAACATACTACCCACCTCCATACACTCCATACCCCTCTCCCTGAACATACTACCCACCTCCATACACACGGCACTCCTTTCCTGCACATACTACCCACCTCCATACACTCCGCACTCCTCTCCTGCACATAGT
>BLSH010226366.1:235182-271050 GCA_018402905.1 Glandirana rugosa
CCGCAGACGGTGGTAAACGTGGTGCAGCCGCATGGTCCACGCGGTTCCGGTTAGGCCCCGGTGGTCTTACCAGCCCTAAGGAAGGTAGCGATAAGACGCATGGTTAGAGTACCCATCAATGTGTTGGAGCTGAGAGCAATCAGACTGTGTCTTTCTCATTGGACGAGGAGATTGCAAGGCCGTCCGATTCGAATTCAGTCGGACAATGCCACGGCGGTGGGGTATGTGAATCATCAGGGCGGCACTCGGAGCCCAGCAGCGGCTGCGGAGGCAGCTCTGATTTTGCGTTGGGCGGAATTCCACGTTCCGGCAATCTCTGCGGTTTACATACCAGGTGTGGAGAACTGGCAGGCGCACTTTCTCAGTCGCCAGGAGCTGGACCAGGGGGAGTGGTCCCTTCACCCGGAGGTGTATAGTCAGATTTGCCACAAGTGGGGGACACCGGATGTGGATCTCATGGCGTCCAGGTTCAATCACAAGGTGAGAACTTTTGTGTCCAGGACGAAGGATCCGTTGGCAGTGGCCACGGATGCCCTGGTGGCTCCCTGGAGCCGTTATCGCCTCCTGTACGCTTTTCCTCCCATATGTCTGCTCCCGAGATTGGTACGCAGAATAGCGATGGAAGGAATCCCGACCATTCTGGTGGCCCCGGATTGGCCTTGGCGCACCTGGTACGCCGACGTGGTGCAAATGGTGGCAGACGCCCCCTGGCGGCTTCCGATGAGAGACGACCTCCTGTCTCAAGGACCCATCTTGCACCCTGCTTTACCCTCGCTGGCTTTGACAGCTTGGCTATTGAGTCCCAGGTGCTGAGGGATAGGGGAGTGGCTGACTCCGTGATCCCCACTTTGTTAAAAGCTCGCAAGTGCACTTCTCGCAAGATTTATCACCGAACCTGGAAGGCTTACATTGCCTGGTGCGAGGCGGAGGGCTAGAACCCTCGCTCGTTCGTAGTTTCCAGGGTACTGACCTTTCTTCAGCAGGGTCTGAATAAGCAGTTGGCTTTGAGTACTCTTAAGGGCCAGATCTCGGCCTTAGCCATACTCTTTCAGAGACCTTTGGCTTGGCATTCTCTGATTCGTACCTTTGTACAAGGTGTGCGACATGTGGCGCCTCGGGTGAGATCCCCGATGGCTCCGTGGGATCTGGTGCTTTCGGTTCTTCAGAAACCACCTTATGAAAAGATCAGGGAGATTCCCTTACAACTTCTGTCGCAGAATGTGGCCTTCTTGGTTGCCATCACTTCTGCCAGACGAGTGTCGGAATTGGCTGCCCTATCGTGCAAGTCTCCTTATTTGGTGATGCATAAGGATAAGGCGGTCTTGCGACCCCTTCCTTCTTTTCTTCCGAAGGTAGTCTCTTCTTTTCATATAAATGAAGATATTGTTCTACCTTCATTGTGCCCTCGTCCAGCGCACCCCAAGGAGTTTGAGTTTCATACCTTGGACGTAGTAAGGGCCTTACGAGTGTATTTGGCTGCTACAGTTTCCTTTCGTAAAGCTGACGCCTTGTTTGTTTTGCCAGAAGGGCCGCGCAAAGGTCTGGTGGCTTCTTCGGCTACTATTTCTCGGTGGATTAGAAAAACCGTGACCCATGCGTATTCTGTTCGGGGCAAGATTCCCCCTTTTCCGGTCACGGCTCATTCTACCCGGGCGGTTAGTGCTTCCTGGGCTTTCAGACACCAGGCCTCGGTGTCACAGGTGTGCAAGGCGGCCACTTGGGCCTCGGTTCACACTTTTACTAAGTTTTATAAAGTTGATGTGTTTGCATCTTCGGATGCTGCTGTTGGCCGCAAAGTTCTGCAGGCGGCAGTGTAGGCGCGTCTGGCGCCTCCTCAGAGGTTCAGTTGGGTACAGTTGTTTGCGTTTACCCACCCCTCTTTTTTGACACAGCTTGGGGACGTCCCCACATAGTCATGAAGAAGCTGCGTCTGTCAGTGAACGTAGGAGAAAAAGGGATTTTATTAAAACTTACCGTAAAATCCTTTTCTCCGAGTTCACTGACAGACGCAGCACCCACCCCTCTGGGCTCTGTTTTGGTACGGCTTGTGTACGAACTGGAGAGCTATTCTGTGAGGGGGGTTTAATGTAGGAAGAGAGGACGGCCCCCAGGGGAGGGGCCAGCTGATTCTTTTCCCTGCCTAGTTAACTCCTGGTAGGACGAACATAAAACCCCACATAGTCGTGAAGAAGCTGTGTCTGTCAGTGAACTCGGAGAAAAGGATTTTACGGTAACTTTTTATAAAATCCCTTTTTTTGACCATTCAGTCTAACAGGAATGGCAGCGTCTGCAAAATTCCTTCGCTCTACCATTGAGGATAGTTTCGTGAAGAAGTGGGCGTGCCCCACAGTGGACCCTCAGGTGGCTCGCCTGAATAAGGCAACAACCATTCCGTTGGAAGGGTCCCCCTCGTTTACGGACCCAGCCGATAGGCGGACGGAGGCAGTGTCCAAGGCACTTTTCCTGTTGGCAGGATCAGCCATGCGGCCGGCCCTGGCGTCTGCCATGGTGGCGCAATGTCTGAATGTATGGCGGAGCTGCAGAATGATTTGGACTGCGGCAGGACGCTGGAAGCGTCGCATAAGGCAGACCATTTGTTTCAGGGTATTCGGTACCTGTGTGATGCAGCTCTGGACCTGCTTCCCATGGTGTCTGTTTTTTGCAGTCATTATCAGACGAGTTCTCTGGCTACGTTTGTGGTCGCATGACCACGCATCCAAAAATGTCTTTCGGATCTTCCCGTTCAGGGTGGCTGTTTCTTTGAGCCTCAGTTGGATGAAATCATCAAGGATTTCACTGGGGGGGAAGAGTATTTTCCTTCCGGAGCCCAGGAGGCGGGAGTTCAGCCACAAGCAGGGACCTGTCTCTTTGTGTCAGAAGAGGTTTTTTCGTGCACCTGGCGCAGCGGGCAAGGGGTCGGTGCCCGGTGAGCCTGCCGCAGGGGCCGGTAAGCGACCCTGGCAGCGCAAGAACGAAAAGACAGAGGACAAGCCCTCCTCTGCATAATGGGTTGCCCCCACCCGACCTTTGGGCGCGGGGGACATCTTCTGGGGTTCGCAGACAGGTGGACTGCCCGCATTTCCGACCGTTGGGTGCAGGAAGTGGTGTCCTCTGGGTACAGGATAGAGTTCAGCAATCTACCCCCAGACAGGTTCTTCCCATCAAACGTGAGACTCCCTCAGGGGCGTCGGGAGGCCATCTTAAGGGCTGTTCAGGCACTCTCCGACCAGGGGGTGATTGTGCCAGTGCCTCAGTTGGAGAGGTTTCACGGTTTATACTCAAACCTATTCGTGGTCCCCAAAAAAGGGGGGGGGGTCAGGCCAGTTCTGGACCTAAAGGCGCTAAACCACTTTGTGAGAGCGCGAAAATTTCGGATGGAATCCGTCCGTTCGGTTGTGGCCGCCCTGGATATCAGGGATGCGTATCTCCACCTCCCCATTTCGTGGCACTTCCCTTCGGTCTGGCCACAGCTCCTCGTGTGTTCATAAGGGTTGGTGGCCCCGGTGCTGGCGCTACTGAGGCAGAGGGCATTGTGGTGGTAGCATACCTCGACGACCTGCACCTGAGAGCGGAGTCTGCTTGACTCTGGAGGAGAATGTGGCTATCGCCATGACCTCGTTAAAGGACTTCAGCTGGCTGATTAATCTGCAGAAGTCGACGGTGACGCCGTCTTGTCGCCTGGAATATCCGGGTCTGATTCTGGACAAGGAGCAGGCGAAGGTGTTCCTACCTCCGGCAAAGTTACTGACACTGCAAGCAGCGGTGCGAACCCTGCTGTCACGTCGGTGGTCCTCCTTATGGTTTTGTATGCGGGTGTTGGGGCTCATGGTTTCAGCCTATGAGGCGGTACCCTACGCCCAGAGTCACACTCGGCTCCTTCAGCGAGCAATTTTGTCTCGGTGGGACAAGTCTCCACTATCCCTGGACCAGTTGATCAGATTAGATTCTCAGAAGTTTTTTCTTCCCCTGAATTGGTCGATAGTCACGACTGAGGCCAGCCTATCGGGCTGGGGGGGGGGGTCCTGGGGCAGTTGTCTGCTCAGGACCGCTGGTCGGCACAGGAATCTCACCTTCCGATCAATGTGCTGGAGCTGAGGGCGATCAGGCTCTGCCTCTGCCACTGGACGGTAAGGTTGCGCGACCTCCCAGTTCGGGTTCAGTCGGACAATGCCACGGAAGTCAGGGCGGAACGAGGAGCTCGGCAGCAGCTGCGGAAGCGGCTCTCATTCTGCGATGGGCAGAACTTCACGTGCCGGCGATCTCCGCCATCTACATTCCGGGCGTAGAGAATTGGCAGGCGGACTCCTCAGTCGCCAGACGCTGGATCAGGGTGAATGGTCCCTCCATCCAGAAGTGTTCAGCCAGATTTGCCACAAGTGGGGCACGCCAGATGTGGACCTCATGGCGTCTCGGTTCAACCACAAAGTGAAAACTTTTGTGTGCAGGACGAGAGACCCGTTGGCGGTCGCCACGGACGCGCTGGTAGCGTCTTGGGGTCGGTAACGTCTTCTGTACGCCTATCCTCCCATCAAGCTTCTACCGCGGCTACTGCGCAGGGTGGAAGCGGAGGGGATTCCGATGATCCTGGTGGCTCTGGATTGGCCTCGGCGTCCGTGGTACGCCGACGTGGTGTGAATGGTGGCAGATGTTCCCTGGCGCTTTCTGCTGCGCGAAGATATGTTGTCTCAGGGACCCATCTTGCACCCTGCTTTACTCTCGCTGGCTTTGACGGCTTGGCTATCGAGTCCCAGGTGCTGAAGGATAGGGGTGTCGCTGACTCCGTGATTCCTACCATGCTGGAACCCCTGCTCTTACGTTGTGTCCAGGGTCCTGGCTTTTTTGCAGCAGGGCCTGGATAAAAAAATTGGCTTTGAGTACTCTCAAGGGTCAGATTTCGGCTCTGGCGATTCTCTTTCAGCGACCTTTGGCGTCACATTCGTTGATTCGTACATTTGTACATGTTGTGCGCCATGTGGCTCCTTGGGCACGGCCGCCTATGGCACCGTGGGATTTGAATTTGGTGTTTTCTATGCTGCAGAAGCCACCATATGAAAAGATCAGGGATATTCCCTTACAATTGCTGTCATAGAAAGTGGCTTTCTTGGTGGGCATTACATCCGCTAGGCGGGTGTCTGAGTTGGCAGCGTTGTCCTGCAAGTCTCCTTACTTGGTCCTTCACAAGGACAAGGCGGCCTTGCGCCCGTCTCCTTCGTTTTTACCGAAGGTGGTTTCTTCTTTTCACATTAATAAAGATATTTTTCTTCCTTCGTTGTGTCCGCATCCCTCACATCCTAAGGAATTTGAGTTACATTCATTGATGTCGTGAGGGCTTTGCGGGTGTATTTGGCGGCTATAGACTCTTTTAGGAAGTCTGACGCGTTGTTTGCACTGACGGACGGTCCGCGCAAACGATTGGTGGCCTCATCCGCTCGTGTGCAAGGCAGCCACTTGGGCCTCGGTGCACACGTTTACGAAGTTTTATAAAGTTGATGTGTCAGCATCTTCTGATGCTGCTCTTGGCCATAAAGTTTTACAGGCGGCAGTGTAGGCGCGGCTGGCGCCTCCTGAGAGGTTTCTGTTGGGTACAGTTGTTGTTTACCCACCCTTCTTTTCTGACAGCTTTGGGACATCCCCACATGTCAAAGAGGGCTGCATCTGTCGGTGAACGTAAGAGAAAAAGGGATTTTATTAAAACTTACCATAAAATCCTTTTCTTTGAGTTCACTGACAGTCGCAGCACCCGCCCCTCTGCGTTGTGTTTGTACGGCTTGTTACGAACTGATATGCTAAGCAGAGCAGTGGGGTTATATGGGAGAGAGAGAGGACAGCCCCCTGGGAGGGGCCAGCTTGCTTTCTTTTTGCCTAGTTAACTCCTAGTAGGATGTGCATATAACCCACATGTCAGAGGGCTGCGTTTGTCAGTGAACTCAGAGAAAAGGATTTTACGATAAGTTTTAATAAAATCCCTTTTTTTACTTTGGCCAACGTTAAGAATATTACTCCTTGTAAATTCCCACCAAAACAAGCGCCAAAAGGACAATGAAACAAAACCAATACAATTAATACAGTTACGTTAAACCTTATCTGATTCGCTGACCAGATCTCCACAATTACATACCTTTAAAATACTTTCACGTTCCTTAAAAAAAAAAAAAAATACAACGCCTTTAGTGGATGCAAAATATACATACCAACCAAAAACCTGTTGAACCGGTTTCACCCAGACCCAAACGAAAAACAGCAAGTCCCGTTTTGTGTCTTAAATCATGAAACAAACCTCAACACCACAACAAGGACCACACTTTCAGTGTATTTCCAATAAAAACATCTATGCACTCACCATAAAGCAAAATCACCATGATTTCAGAGAAATGAAGCTTGGTAAGCACAAACAAAACAAACAAATATGAACAAAATTTTCCCGCTTAGCATGTTCTCCCCATTAAATTGACCGGTGTTTAATGGTACCTCCCACACACTTTTTTTCAATTACGGGATATTAAACAATATACAATCTGTGGTGTATCCTCTCTCTGCAGAGTTCATCTAATACAGAAACAAGTATAAGCTCATTCTGACTGTCAATGACTGAAACCTGGCATGTAGGTTTTTTTGCCACCAAACTGCATTTACAGTGGCTCAGAAGTGGCAGGACCCCAGAAACTACCCCAAGAAAAGTAGACCTGTCAAGGTTTTTAGCAAGAGGTACAAGATGGACTTTGAACCCATCTTGAGTGACCCGAGTCACTCATTGGGAACATGGCAGGGCAGAAAAGGAAATGCATTCTGACTGTCAGTGACTGAAAATAACTGCATTTAGTGTGGCTCAGACATGGCAGAACCCCGTTGTAGCAATGTGTCAGTGCAAAGTATATATTTCTCTTACGTTCACTGATAAACGGAGCCCTTCATTTGACAAGTGGGTTTTATGCACATTCTACCAGTAGTAGACTAGGCAAATAGAAAGAAAGCAAGCTGACCCCTCCCAGGGGGCCATCCACTCCAGCATATAACCCCCCTGCTCTGTATAGCATATCAGTTTTTTTATGCCTAATGCAAGGAGTTAGACCTGGTTCCCTTATGGGATCTGCGGTTTCCCATTTTTTCACTGCTTTTCTCAAGCTATCTGATGAAGACTGCTATCTAGAAGCCGGCTGGGTCATAGAGGATATCCAGAATCCTGAACTTTCCCCAGCACGGCTGACCGATGCGAGCTACCCTTAGCCTTGGCGGGGTCCGCCGCATCATGCCCGTTCCGTGCGGGTGGCCAGTGGGTGATCCCCACTTGCGCCCAGTGACCGGACTCTGTTCCCGTCCATGGGCCTTTTGGCCTGCAGCATCCCTCTCCGGCAGTGGGAGGAAGGTCTGCAACCGGGTGGCTACCCGCTACACCCTTCAGACTGGTGAGTGACCCCCTCTCTCCCCCCTAGGGGCGCAGAGGGGGAGGCTGGGCAGATTTTAGCAGTCTGAGCTGGCCTGGTGGAGGGTTTCTTCTAGGGCTCAGGGCCCCCCTGGGTGTCCTCGCTCCCCTCCTGCATCCCCCCTACCCCGCACCGCACCCCGCGCCTTAGTCGCCATGCGGCGATCCGCCACCATTTTGCCATAGCTTCGGTCATTTTGTTGGTGATTTTGGCCTCTGGTGACGAGCGGCGGCCATTTTGCTGTAGTCGCGGCCTGTATACAGGCTTTTGGCTTCTTGTGACCGCTCGACGGCCATGTTTTTATGTGCCTGGGAAGAAAAACGTGCGGCTAAGCCGATACTTCCTCTTTCACTCTGGGACAGCGTGGACGGCACAGGCAGCTCAGGCTCTCTGACTGGCGGTCACTAGCTCTCCTACTGGGACTTAGCGCTTGAGAGGCAACAAACAGCAAGTATAGCTGGGCTCTCCCTGGGGTGCTGGTAGCGGTGGGTGCAGTCCTCCTGGGTGTCCTCCCTGTTTGATCTGTGGGGGTGTCAGGGCTTTTCTGTCTGTCAGTGTCCGGTGGCGCAATGGTGACTGAACCTGCGGGTCCTTCCAAGGAGGAGCCAGCGGAAGCGCAACCTGAGCTGGGGACTCTGGTGTCCCTGGACCAGTTAAGATCGGTATTTGGGGAATTTTTTCCCCGGGAGGTGCCAGGCCGTGCTACGGGGGCCCCTAAAAAGTGTCCACCTCCTCCACCTTCATCGTGGGAGGAGTCTGAACCGGAAGTGGCCTCAGTGGTCACTGGGAACCCTGTGGAGCTCTCAGAGGGTGAGCTGGGGCTCTCGGACGACGAGGGAGATCAGGGGGCCTCGGTAGCGCGC
Source organism: Glandirana rugosa (assembly GCA_018402905.1). Taxonomy (NCBI): domain Eukaryota; kingdom Metazoa; phylum Chordata; class Amphibia; order Anura; family Ranidae; genus Glandirana; species Glandirana rugosa. The sequence goes on from BLSH010226366.1 coordinate 243,467, forward strand.
AAGAAGACGCTGGTGGCCGCACTGATTGATAATATTCGTGCGTTCTTGCGACTGGACCAATCAGGGGAGTCACAGGAGACTGCATATGTTGTGGGTCTTTTAAGCCACCTAGGTCCCCTAGGGCTTACCCTTATGATCAATTATTTGACCAACTGGTCTATATGGAATGGCAATTTTCGCGGAATTCCTTCGCCCTGCCAAAACGTTACGCTGTACGCTACCCTTTTGAGGATAGTTTTGTGAAGAGGTGAGCGTCCCCCGCAGTGGACCCTCCGGTGGCTCGCCTGAATATCGTTGGACCATCCCCTTGGAGGGGTCTCCCTCTTTTAAGGATCCGGCCGATAGGCGGACGGAGGCGGTGTCAAAAGCACTGTTCTTGTTGGCAGGGTCAGCCATGAGACCAGCTCTGGCGTCTGCTATGGCGGCGCAATCTCTTACCGAATGTGCGACTGAGTTGCACAATAAGTTGAGCTGCGGGAGGTCGCTTGAGGCGTCGCAGCGAGCAGAGCATCTGATAGAGGGTCTTCGGTACCTGTGTGACGCAGCTTTGGACCTACTTCCCATGTTGTCTAAAATGTCTGTTTATGCAGTCATTATCAGAAGGGGTGCTGTGGTTACGCTGTTGGTCGGGTGACCACGCGTCTAAGAAGGGTCTCACGGATCTCCCATTTCAGGGCGGTCGACTCTTTGGGGCACAGTTGGATGAAATTAAGGATTTCACTGGAGGGAAGAGTATTTTTCTCCCCAAGCCCAGGCGGCAGGAGTTCCGCCGTAAGCAGGGTCATGCTTCTTCGGATCAGAAGGGGTTTTTTTGTGCGCCCGGTGCAGAGGGCAAGGGTTCAAGGCCCGGCAAGTCTGCCTCGGGGTCCGGTAAACGGCCCTGGCAGCGTAAGAGCGAAAAGGTGGAGGAGAAGTCCTCCACCGCATGATGGGTTGCCCCCACTCGATTTTCCCGCATTTCCGACCGATGGGTGCAGGAAGTGGTGTCCTCCGGGTACAGGATAGAGTTCAGCACTCTACCCCCAGACAGGTTCTTCCCATTGGGCTTGAGACTCCCTCAGGGGCGTCGGGAGGCTGTTCAGATGCTTTCCGAGCAAGGGGTGATTGTGCCGGTACCTCAGCTGGAAAGGTTCCGCGCCTTCTATTCAAATCTTTTTGTGGTACCCAAAAAGGGTGGAGTCAGGCCAGTTCTGGACTTAAAAGCGCTAAACCACTTTGTGAAGGCGCGACAATTCAGAATGGACTCTGTCCGGTCGTGGCCGCCCTGCACCGAGGAGACTTCATGGCGTTTTTTGGATATCAGGGACGCGTACCTCCATGTTCCCATTTGTCTCCGACACCTGCGTTTCCTGCGCTTTGCGGTGGGAGATCTACATTACCAATTTGTGGCACTTCCCTTCGGTCTGGCCTCGGCTCCTCGGGTGTTCACCAAACTGGTGGCCCCGGTGCTGGCACTATTGAGGCAGAGAGGCATTGCGGTGGTAGCATACCTCGACGACTTACTCCTGCTAGCATAGTCTGCTTCGGCCCTGGAGGAGAATGTGGCTATCACCATGGCCTCGTTGAAAGACTTCGGCTGGCTGATCAACCTGCAGAAGTAGACGTTGGCCCCGTCCTGTCGACTGCAATATCTGGGCCTGATTCTGGACAGGGAGCAGGCGAAAGTGTTCTTGCCTCCGGCCAAGTTACTAACACTGCAAGCAGCGGTGCGAACCCTGCTGTCACGCCAGTGGTCCTCCTTACGGTTCTGTATGCGGGTGTTGAGGCTCATGGTTTCAGCCTTCGAGGCGATGCCTTACGCCCAGAGTCACACTCGGCTCCTGCAGTGAGCTATTCTGTCAAGGTGGGACAAGTCTCCGCTGTCCCTGGACCATTTGATCAGATTGGATCATCAGACCAGAGGATCGTTGACCTGGTGGCTTCGGGCCCAGGCCCTCACATTGGGGAAGTCTTTCCTCCCCCTGAATTGGTCGATAGTCACGATGGACGCCAGCCTATTGGACTGGGGGGGGGTCCAGGGGCAGCTGTCTGCTCAGGGCCGTTGGTCGGCGCAGGAATCCCGCCTTCCGATAAATGTGCTTGAGCTGAGGTCAATAAGGCTCTGCCTCTCCCACTGGACGGTAAAGCTGCGCAGCCTCCTGGTTCGGTTTCAGTCGGACAACGCCACGGCTGTGGCGTACGGGAACCATCAGGGCGGAACGAGGAGCTCGGCAGCGGCTGCGGAAGCGGCTCTCATTCTGCGATGGGCAGAACTTCACATGCCGGCAATCTCCGCCATTTACATTCCGGGCGTAGAAAATTGGCAGGCGGACTTTCTCAGTCACCAGACGCTGGATCAGGGGGAATGGTCCCTACATCCAGAGGTGTTCCGCCAGATTTGCCACAAGTGGGGCACGCCAGACGTGGACCTCATGGCATCCAGGTTCAATCACAAGGTGCAGACCTTCGTGTGCAGAACAAGGGACCCGTTGGTGGTCGCCACGGACGCGTTGGTAGCGCCTTGAGGTCGGTATCGGCTCCTGTACGCCTTCCCTCCCATCAAGCCTCTACCATGGCTACTGTGCAGGGTAGAAGCGGAGGGAATCCCGACAATCCTGGTAGCTCTGGATTGGCCTCGGTGCCCTTGGTACGCTGACGTGGTGCGGATGGTGACAGATGTTCCCTGGCATCTTCCGCTGCGCGAAGATCTGCTGTCACAGGTACCCATCCTGCACCCTGCTTTTTGCTGGTTTACGGCTTGGCTATTGAGTCCCAGGTGCTGAGGGATAGGGGGGTGACTCCGTGATTCCTACCATGCTTAAGGCGCGCAAGTGTACTTCGCGCAAGATTTATTATCGCACCTGGAAGGCCTATATTGCCTGGTGCGAGGCGGGGGGTTGGAACCCCCGCTCTTACGTTGTGTCCCAGGTGCTGGCTTTTTTGCAGCAGGGCCTGGATAACAAGTTGGCATTGAGTACTCTCAAGGGTCAGATTTCGGTTCTGGCGATTCTCTTTCAACGTCCTTTGGCATCACATTCATTGATACGTACATTTGTACAAGGTGTATGCCATGTGGCTCCTCAGATGCGGTCGCCTTTGGCGCCGTGGGATTTGAATTTTGTACTTTCTGTACTGCAGAAACCGCCATATGAGAAAATCAGGGATATTCCCCTACAATTGCTGTCGCAAAAGGTGGCTTTCTTGGTGGCCATTACATCCGCTAGGCGGGTGTCTGAGTTGGCAGCATTGTCCTGTAAGTCTCCTTACTTGGTCCTTCATAAGGACAAGGCGGTCTTGCGACCTTCCCCTTCGTTTCTACCGAAAGTGGTCTCCTCTTTTCACATTAATGAGGATATTGTTCTCCCTTCATTATGTCCGCACCCATCGCATCCCAAGGAATTTGAGTTACATTCTTTGGATGTCGTGAGGGCTTTGCGGGTGTGCTTGGCGGCTACAGCTTCTTTTCGGAATTCAGATGTGTTTTGTGCTGACGGATGGTCTGTGCAAAGGATTGGCGGCCTCGTCGGCTATTGTTTCCCATTGGATCAGACAGACTGTGACCCATGCGTATACTGTTAGGGGCAAGGTACCCCCTTTTCCAGTCACGGCTCATTCCACCAGGGCAGTTAGCACTTCCTGGGCTTTCTGACACCAGGCTTCGGTGTCACAGGTGTGCAAGGCGGCCACTTGGGCCTCAATGCACACGTTTACGAAGTTTTACAAAGTGGATATTTCAGCATGCGCGGATGCTGCCTTTGGCCGCAAAGTTTTGCAGGCGGCGGTGCAGGCGCGGCTGGCGCCTCCTGAGAGGACTCTGTTGGGTACAGTTGTTGCTGTTTACCCACCCCTCTTGACTGACACAGCTTTGGGAGATCCCCTCTTGTCAAATGAAGGGCTGCGTCTGTCAGTGAACGTAAGAGAAAAAGGGATTTTATTAAAACTTACCGTAAAATCCTTTTCTCCGAGTTCACTGACAGACGCAGCACCCACCACTCTGTGTTGCGTTTGTACAGCTTGTTACGAACTGATATGCTATACAGAGCAGGGGGGTTATATGCTGGAGTAAGGATGGCCCCCTGGGAGGGGTCAGCTTGCTTTCTTTCTATTTGCCTAGTCTACTCCTGGTAGTATGTGCATAAACCCCACTTGTCAAATGAAGGGCTGTGTCTGTCAGTGAACTCAGAGAAAAGGATTTTACGGTAAATTTTAATACCTTTTTTTTAGGTTTTGTAGTCTAGCCTAAACTACTATTAAGCCTCATGCACATTGGACGTTTTTACATCTGCTTCTAGGGGACATCTGGCATTTTTTTCCGGCCTCTAAACTCTCCTGCATGTTGGCCTATGTGTCTATGCGCACACAGGCTTTTAGCAACGTTTAGAGCAGAGGTTCCCATACTTTTTCGCCCCGTAGACCACTTGCTGATATTTTTGTTTTCTGTAAACCCCTTGCCTGTCTAATATTGAATCTTCCTAAACGTATTTAGCTGGCAGTGCTGCTCACTTTGATAGGTTTTTTTGTAGAGTGGACAATTGTAAAAAAAAAAAAAAAAACATGTACAATTCTTAGTCATACCTTTATTAAAAAGAAACAAAATGCAAGTAAATATTTTGGATTTAGAACGAAACAAATCAGTCTAGTAAAATCCTTACATAAAATTAATACACAAATAATGCTGTTAATGGGAGGGATGAGCCTGATGCTCTGATGGCAGTTATTCAATATTTGGCTTCAAATTAGTGAGGTATAGTCTTAAATCTCCACTTTCAGTTATTTGCAATTGATTTCTTTTTTTTGTAAGAAGATTGGTAACCGTGCTAAAACCCCTTTCCACGAGGTATGAAGATGGAAAAGATATCAAAAACTTTCTTGGGATAGTCCATGATCTGCAATAGTCCATAACACGGGATAGTCCATAATGCAGGATAAACAGGTATAGCTTTCTGAAGCCGGAACTGCCCTTTCTGAACTGCACCTTAAGGTCTTCGTTAGTGCTTTTTCCCGAAACTTGCACTTGAACGTAGCACACTACAAAGCAGATAGGTACTTAAACAATTTTAAGAAATATAATTAATATATAGAAGTAATTTCTATGCCTATTATAAGTATTATGTACACACAATCTGCTAGGTGTAATAAGATATTTACGGAACGCCTAAATGTTGATGATGACCTGCCTAAATGGGGACTGTTCACATGGACCCCCATTTACATCTCGTGCACCCTCAATTTTTTTTCTCGCTGACATGGACCCTCTGCAATTCGAAATCGACCCCCTGGGTCGTTTAGTGGCAAGAAAAAAACCCACTGCCAAGTGCGTTCGGGAGCAGCAGAGTTATGGCAGAAAAAAAACACTTGACGCTGCTAAACGTGCCTAAATGCATGTTTAGCACTTCAGTATGTAGCCAGAATAAATTTAAATTCTGACCAATTAAATAAACCGCAAAAGATTGGAAGTTCACTGCAGTACTGGCCAACATCCCTATATTATAGGATTAAAATATATTCCCCCATTAGGTGGGACTTTAATGGCTAAAAAAACAATTATATTATTTTAAAAAGGTATGCATTTTATTTTAATTCCATAAAAAGAATAATTTTGTACAAGTTGCATTAAAAATTCATGTAATGGGATTGGCTCAAAATCACAAGGATACAATATACCTAAACACATGCAGAGATCACATAAAGGTATTCGACACGTTTCAGAGAAAAATGGCTCATTCTTTAGAGATAACTCTGCAGACCGTCTAATGTGATCTATAGTGGAACCAAATATATTAGAACATACAAAATGGAACCATGGAATGCAAGGTTCAGTGTTCATACTTTGTACTCATAAAGTAGTACCCAATGATGAGAAGAATGTATTTCTCATGTTCTTGATCGCCATCAAAAAAACCCCACCCCACCATATAGGGATGGAAAGTGTGTGTGTGTTGGGGGGGGGGGGGGTTTCCAGCCTGTGGACATGCATTGAGACTACCTAACTCCAACAGGGGAAAGTTTGTCATAACAGAGGAGTCAATTTGCTAAGAGTTAAATAAAGAATAAAGAACTGTGCAGTAAATAACTACTGCAGAGAACACGCCAGCAATTAGAAATTGTGAAAAAAAGGCATGGAACCCCCCCCCCCCCCAATCCATACCAGACCCCCCATGTTGAGGGCATGTGGCCTGGTATGGGTCAGGCCACAGGCCGATCACTTGTCCCCTCCCTTGCCTGACCCGCTGGGCTGCATGCACAAATAAGGGTCTGGTATACATTTTGGAGGGCCCATGCTGTCCTTTGACTTGGGGTTCCCCTTAAAATCCACACCAGACCTCAAGGGCCTGGTATGCATGGGGGTGGCACATTTTCTTTACATTTAGCTGTCATCTGGGAACTCACTGACAGATGATTTATCAGTTTTTAAGACACAAAGACCTGGGGGGGGGGGGTCACAGCCTAACTATGCATTAGATTTCCCACTTTAGGACCAGAGGACTTTTTGCAAAGGGTTAGTGGCTGCGAGTGTGACCAGAACAGATACGGCAGCAGGTTGCGGTTGTCGAACTGGGGGTGGTCCTAAGGAGGACGGAAGCTGCTCAAAGCGGTAAGCTAAATCTTGAAGAAATCACATCACTTTGGTCTGATTAGACTCCTGAGTCTCAAGACTGTGGACTATGCCCTGCAGCGGATCATCTACGGGAAGCAGCACATCAGCCGCATCCATGGCCGATCAAACTGTCAGGTCACCTGATGGCAGCTGACAGGTGCGCACTGCTAGGGTTAGGGGCGCCCTGCTAAGGTTGTGGACCTTTAGCTGACTGCTGCTAATGGAACTCTGGGTGGTGATGAAAGCAGGACCACTGGAGCACTGACACGCTATGCAGGGAGCTAGAGCATAGGTTTTCCCAGGGCGCGGAGTCTTTAAGAGCCAGTAGGTGTTCACCAGAGCCTCTAGTGGTGAGGATGGACTTGGCTGCAACTGGCACCAGGTCGCTGCCCCCGGGGTCTCTGTCACGTACCTGATGGTAGAGTGTGACTTATGCAGTGGGCAACCGCTCTTACGGCCCTGGTTCAGGAACCCCTGGTAGAGCATACAGGGAGTTCTAGAGCGCAGGGGGGCACGAGGGCTGGATCTGACACAGATGGTGATGGGATGTCGTCCAGAGGTTTGTGCAAGACTGAAGAGTAGTGGTACAGGCCGGGTCAATAACAGGCAGGCAGAGCAGTACAGGAGGAGCAGGCAGTCGGGTGATTGGATGCAGGCAGGTTCGGCAACAGACAGGCAGTTGAAGTACAAAAGGGTCAGGCAGAAGAATGGTCGTAGACAAGCTGGAGGTCAGTGCAGGCAGAGTTCAAGCAAGTACAGGGTCAAACCAGGTCACAGGTAAACAGGAAATCTCAGAACAGATTACTACGGAACACTGGGACGCTGTAGAACGGCACTCGCTTCCTGGTGCTGCCTGTTTAAATAGGCCGTTTGGCGTCATTGGATGCGCGCACCCACGCACAGGCGTTCCAGACAGTGTCTCAGCTTGCGTTTTCTGACATTCCCCCCCCCCCCCCCCCAAAGGGCAGCCTCCGGATGCCCAAACGGGCTCTTAATGCTGGGTGGCTCCTGGAGAAAGACTCAAGAAGTTCCTCCGCATGAATATGGTCCTCAGGTTCCCATGAGCTTTCTTCTGGTACCCTTCCCATTTGACCAAGGAGTGGGTGGAAACACTCCTTTTCCTGCAATCGAGGATGGCTTCCACCTCGAACTCTTCCTCACCATCCACAAGAATTGGCTCTGGTGGAGCCGTCTTCCGATCTGGGAAGGGGTGCTGGATCACGGGTTTTAGCAGGGTGACATGAAACACTGGATGGACCCGCAGGGACGGAGGAAGATCTAATTCGTGCGCCACCCTGTTAATTCTTCTCTTCACGGGAAAAGGACCAGTGAATCTTAGGCACAGTTTCTTTGAAGGGCAAGATAATCGCAGATTCTTGGTTGCCAACCAAACCTGGTCACCTGGTTGTAGGTCCAGTTCCCCGCATCTTCCTTTGTTGAAAGTCCTCTTGTAGTACTCCTGTGCCCGAGTGTCTCCTGCAACAGTTTATCGTTCCTCTTCAGGAATTCCGTCGTCTTCTGTACAGCAGGCACCACGCTTTCAGGGATTAAGTTGGGTATGAATGTAGGGTGGTAGTCGAGATTCGCCCAGAATCTAGATTGCTTGGTAGCTTAGTGTTGTTGCTTGCTGTTGTAGGCGAATTCTGCTATTGGCAGTAACGAGACCCAATCTTCCTGAGCAAATGAGGAGTAACAGCGGAGATACTGTTCTAAGGTCTGGTTAGTCCCCTCCGTCTGGCCATTTGTCTGGGGGTGATAGGCCGATGAGAATGCCAGTTCGATTCCCAATTCTGTACATAAGGCTTTCCAGATCCGAGATGTGAACTGCACCCCACGATCTCAGATTATGTTAATAGGAATCCCGTGAAGTCATACCACTTCCTTAATGAAAGTCTCTGCGGTCTCAACTGCGGTAGGGGTGCCTTCCATATGAATGAAGTGCACCCTTTTGGTAAGGTGGTCCACAATCACAAAGATTGAATTGAACCCTTCAGAGGGAGGTAGCTCCACTATGAAGTCCATAAAGATATGGGACCATGGGCGTTCTGGGATGGGGAGTGGGTTCAACAGGCCCCAAGCTTTAGCCCGGCTGGTCTTGTTTTGGGCACAAACTGGACAGGCCCTGACATATTTTCTGCAGTCCTTGTCAACGGAAGGCCACCAAAAGGAGCGTGATAGCTCCACAGTTTTGCGCCCTCCAAAGTGCCCCGCCAACTTGTAGTCATGACACAGTTCCAATACTGTGAGGCGTTGCTCCTTCGGAATGTACACTCTGTTATGGTACCACCACAGGCCATCCTTCATTGTCAGCCTAGGATCCGGCAACATAGGGGACTCGGCCAGAGACCATCTGATTTGACATAATAGTTCTTCCTGAGTCAGCAAGAAGTATCGGGAAGAAAGGATAGTATCTGGCGGTGCGGAGACTCCTGGTACGCAGAAAATTCTAGACAAGGTGTCTGGCTTTATGTTTTTCGACCCGGGCCTGTAGGTGATATGCAATTGGAAGCGAGAAAAGAATAAAGCGCAACGTGCCTGGCGGGGTTTCAGTCTTTTGACGGTATGTAGATATTCCAGATTTTTATGATCGGTGAAGACCATGACAGGGTGTGCAGCTCCTTTCAACAGATACCGCCACTCCTCCAGGACAGACTTGATAGCTAGGAGTTCCCGATCCCCCACGTCATAATTTTTTCTCGGGGCTGGGAGCTTGCAGGAAAAGAACGAAATAGGATGGAGAGAGGCCTCTGGGCCTCGTTTCTGGGAGAGGACTGCTCCCACTGCAGTTTCTGAAGCATCCACCTCCAGGATGTAAGGTAGAATCTGGATGCTTTAAAACAGGTGCAGCTGTGAATAATTGCTTGAGCTTCAGGAAGGCCATTTGAGCCTTTGAAGGCCAGTGGAAATGAACATTGCTTGGTGAGTTGGGTGATAGGTGACCTTACAGCAGAGAACCTCTTGATAAACTTCCTGTAGAAGTTGACGAAGCCTACGAACCGTTGGAACCCTTTAATGTCAACTGGAGCTGGCCAATCCAAGATGGCAGAGACCTTCTGTGGGTCCATTGTGACTCTGGTAACCGAAATAATAAGGCCCAGGAATGGAATGCTGGAGCATTCAAATGCACACTTTTCGGCCTTTGCGTACAGCCCATGTTGTCGAAGGCGCTGTAAAACACAACTGACGTGCCTGCGGTGCTTATCCAGTGGCAGAAAAAATAAGAATATCATCCAAATAGATGATAACAAATTGATCTGGGTAGTCCCGGAAGATGACATTCACCAAGTGTTGGAAGGTGGCTGGGGCGTTACAGAGCCCAAAGGGCGTTACAAGATATTCATAATGGCCGAACTGTGTCCGGAACCGTGACGTCTTCCACTGGTCACCCTCCCGGATGCGAATGAGGTTGCTAAACACAGTAGCTGAGCCGAGTCTTTGAAAGAGTTCTGGGACCAGGGGTAGAGGATAACTTTTTTTTAACCGTGACCTTGTTGAGGTCTCTGTAGTCAATGCAGGGTCGAAGGGAATGGTCCTTCTTTTCTACAAAGAAGATCCCAGCCCCTGCCGGAGAAGTGGAAGGCTGGATGAATCCTTTCCTAAGATTCTCATCTAGATAGACCTTGACAGCCTTCAGTTCCACCTCAGAGTGGATATATTCTGCCAAACAGTACCTCAGCACCGGGCAACAGCTCTATCGGACAGTCATAAGACCTGTGAGGTGGAAGTTCATCTGCCCCCTTCTTGCTAAAAGCATCTAGGAACTCGTGATAGACTGAAGGACGGCTATGCAGGTCTCCTGGTCAGGGTCAGAGTCTAAGCATAGCACAGGAGGAGGGGTTTCCAAAGCTGGATGCTGGCAGTGGTGCTGACAATAAGATGAGGAGAACTGGACCTCCCCAGTGGTCCAGTTAATGGTGGGGCAGTGAGCCCGGAGCCACGGCAGGCCCAAGATAACAGAGAAGAGAGGGGAAGCAATAACGTCCAACAGCAGGTATTCCGAGTGGTCGCTGCTTGTTCTGGCAAGAAGAGGGATGGTTTCGTGGGTGACTGCACCTGACTTAATGGCAGGCCTGTCAGCCAGGCGGATGACCATCCGATGGGTCTTAGGTCTAAGGGGAATTTGATGCTGAGCTGCAAATGTCAAGGATAGCTGGAACCTGGATACTCCTGCTGGGAAGCTGCAGAAGAACAAGGTGAGTAGTACTTGGCAAAGATAATACTTCTCCTTTGGTAGTGTGGGAGCACTTACCAAACATGACTGGACAGGACCTGACCAGATGTCCTGGACCCCCGCAGTAGAGACAGAGTTAATGGGACAGACGTCTGTGCCCCTCCTCAGGAGAGAGAGCGAGGGACCGAGGAGTCCAATCTGCATGGGCTCAGGAAGGTCTTGTGGAGGGGTGGAGCCGATCCTGGGTAGGTGGGCACTCTGGGTAACATCCAGGCAGGTCATGCAGAACCTGCGGACCTCTCGGCTCTGCGTTCCCGCAGACGGCGGTCAATCTGGATGTCCAGGTTAATAAGGGCATCCAGAGATCGGGGGAACTCGCACACGGGCCAGCTCGACTTTGAGTGGCTCCGAGAGGCCCAGCCTGAACTGATGACAGAGGGGCCGCATCGTTCCAGGCCATATCCATGCTCCAGCGCCGGTACACCAAGACATAGTCCTCCGCCGTACGGCGGCCTTGTTGGAGTGCGTCGAGAGCAGCCTCTGCGGTTGCAGCCTGGTGGGGGCCCTCATAGAGCCATGCCATGGACTGAAAGAAGAGGTTGAGTTCGGCTGTTTCAGGAGCCTTTTGTTCCAGCAGCTGTTGGGCCCAGGCCTGGGGTTCATCCAATAAAAGAGAAATTTCCAGTCCCACCTTGGTGGCTTCCCAAGAAAAGGTGTGGAGTTGCAGGGCAAAATATCATAGCTCACAGGCATTACGAAAAGCCCGAAACGTCTAACGGTCCCCCCGTGAACCGCTCGGGCAAGGGTACCTTGGGCTCCGTGGGCAAGCTGACAGTAGTGTGAGCAGCAGTCTGGCCGAAACTTGATGGAGCTGACAAGGAGAGCTCCTGGACTCTGCTTTCCAACCGGGTTTATCCTTGTAAGTTCTTCACAGCTTGGGTGAGTCCAGCTAAGTGCACACATAGATCGTCCATCGCAGAGGGCCCCTGCGCAGACTCTGACAGGGCTCTCCGTTGCTGTCACGTACCTAATGGTAGAGTCTGACTTATGAAGTGGGCAACCTCTTAAGGCCCTGGTTCCAGAACCCCTGGTAGAGCATACAGGGAGTTCTAGAGCGCAGGGGGACACGAGGGCTGGATTGGACACAGGTGGTGGTGGGATGTCGTCCAGGGGTTCGTGCAAGACTGAAGAGTAGTGGTACAGGCCAGTCAATAACAGGAGGAGCTGGCAGTCAGTTGGGTGGTCGGATGCAGGCAGGTTCGGCTACAGGCAGGCAGTTGACGTACAAAAGGGTCAGGCAGAAGAATGGTCGTAGACAAGCTGGGGGTCCGTGCAGGCAGAGTTCAAGCAAGTACAGGGTCAAACCGGGTCACAGGTAAACAGGAAATCTCAGAACAGATCGCTACGGAACACTGGGATGCTGTAGAACGGACAGCACTTGCTTCCTGGTGCTGTCTGTTTATGGCGCCATTGGATGCGCTTACGAACGCGCACCTGCCGCGTGCTCCCACGCACAGGTGTTCCAGACACTGTCTCTGCTTGCGGTTTCTGACAGTCTCCCAACTCACGCTCGTGGCTGGCTACTGGTTGATAGGTAGCAGCAGTACAGGACAAGGAATGGTCAATGAGATAGCCAAGGGTCAGAGCAAGGAGCAGACAGGGATTGACAGAAGAGCGCGCCAAGATCGGGGTAAACCTCAGACAGGAATAGTCACAAACAAGCAAAGGTCGGGGTAACCAGCAGACAGGAATAGTCACAAACAAGCAAAGGTCAGGGTAACAAGCAGACAGGAATAGTCATGAACAAGCCAAGGTTGGTAACGGAATCAGACGAAGAGCACTCAGCAAGAAACACACACACACACACACACACACACACTGAAAGCCCAACACACAATATTGATCGGCAATGAGGCTTGCAGTGCATGCTCTTAATGTTCCAAATTAGGGACTGGGGTGAAGTCCTGCTGAGGGAAGATTACTTGGCACACAGGTGAGAGGTGCACGGTCTCTAGGCTGACCACAACCAGAGAGTTTAACAAACAGGACATGAAATGTTACTGCAGATTTATGACAAGGATACTTTTTCATACCAGTACACTGTACAACAGGCACATATCAGGAATATGAAATATTGGCTTTTTATATTATGTAAGAAAGTGTAATGCAAGAGCCAAGCAGTTCAGGTAGTTGTTAATAGTCCAGTAGTTAGGAGTAGTAATTTGGGACTAAAGCTGTTACTTTTAGCATGGAAACCGTATTGGGATTCATTTATTGAGTGTAGATTCAATTGGAATGTATAGTCGTTTTTATGCATTTAAATTTTTCCCCTAGTCATCTTCTAGGAGAGCACATGGGGGAGTGTGGCTGTACCCACCTAAAACAGGAAACACAAGACTCCTTGTCAAATAAAAATGCGTTGGCTCCCTAAGTAATTTCCGTTTCCTTTGACCTGGCAAGAACTACCACACAACCAAAAAATTAGGTTCCCAAGACAGTGGCCTTAACACTATTGAAAGGTAGGCAGGAGGTTGCCATCTTTTACAGAGGAAGCTCCTGAAAACATCTTAAGAGAAGATTGTTTAAATTTTACCACTAGACCAGGTGGGATTCATTCCGGGGAGGCAGGGCCCGGACCAGATCAGAAGGGCAATAGACATCATTTCTCTTTTGAAGGCTGGTTGGGATAACGGCCCTCGCCAGGAGGGCTTCCTTTTGTCGCTAGACATGACGAAGGTCTTTGATACGGTCTCGTGTCATACCTGTTTCCGGTTCTACAGCACTGGGGTTTCGGACAGTCTTTCCTTTGCCCTTTACTCTTATCCTGAAGCTAAAATTAAACTGCAGGGCTTTCACTCCGCCCCTTTCCTATTAGGACAGGCACATGGCAGGGCTGCCCATTATCCCCACTGATTTTTGCTCTGGTCATTGAGGTCCTGGCAATTGCCCTCAGATCTAATCCGGATATTCACGGGGTTAGATGTGGCAACCAGACGCACAAATGTGCCCTATATGCTGATGACATTTTGCTCTTCATCTCGGAGCCCCACATCTCCTTACCAAATATTTGCAGGACCTAGGATGAGTTTGGCAAAATGTCAGGGTTGCTAGTGAACTATTCCAAATCCGTGGCCCTTAATGTAAATTTGCCCGATCAATCAGTTTGCTCTCTCAAAAACAACTGGCTTCGGCTGGGTAGACACCTCACTTCCTTATCTAGGGGTCCACTTGATGCCCTCTATAGATAACCTCTACGCAGCAAACTATCCCCCTATGTTTAACCCCTACAGATCCGCGCTATTGCCAAAGTACGGCTCCAGCGCGGATCTGAAATGCCGGGACGACGTCCATGGACGTCGTCCCTTGTGCACGTTCCAGGCGCGCCCCCTGGCGGCAGCGGCGCCGCGCCCGTGGGTCAGGCGGACTCGATGTCCGCTCTAGACCCACGATCGCCTGACAGAGCTGCAGAATGGGGAACCGCCAATGTAAACACGGCGGTTCTCCGTTCTGTTACAAAGGACATACCAGATCTACTGATCCCTGTCACTGGGATCAGTGAGATCTGTTATGTCCCGGCCAGCCTGCCCCCCCCACAGTTAGAACACACCCAGGGAACACTGTTATACCCTTCACTGCCCCCTGCAGGTTAACCCCTTCACTGCCATTGACATTTATACAGTAATCAGTGGATATTTAAATTTCTGATCGCTGTATAAATGTCATTGGTCCCAAAAATGTGTAAAAAATGTCCGACATTTCCGCTGCAATATCGCAGTCCCGATAAAAATCGCAGATCGCCGCCATTACTAGTAAAAAAAAAAAAATAATGAAACCGCCATAAATTAATTCCCATAGTTTGTAGACGCGATAACTTTTGCGCAAACCAATCAATATACGTCGATTGCGATTTTTTTTTTTTTTTTTTACCAAAAATATGTAGAAGAATATATATCGGCCTAAACTGATGAATAATTTTTTTTTATTTTTTTTTTAATGGATTTGTAATTTAGCAAAAAGTAAAAAATATTGTTATTTTTTGCAAAATTGTCGCTCATTTTTTGTTTATAGCGGTGATCAGAAATGACGCAGAGGTGATCAAATACCACCAAAAGAAAGCTCTATTTGTGGGAAAAAAAGGACGCAAATTTCGTTTGGGTACAACGTCGCACAACCGCGCTATTGTCATTCAAAATGCGACAGCGCTGAAAGCCGCAAATTGGTCTGGGCAGGAGGGGGTTTAAGTGCCCAGTAAGGAAGTGGTTAAAAATTGGGTTTGGAGAGTGTAAGGGTGGGATAAGCTAGGGATTTCTTGGCCGGGAAGAATCCATTCCTTTAAAATGAACTTACTACCCAGACTCCTTTATCTTTTTCAGTCCATCCCCATATCGTTTCCCAGGGATCCTCTCTAGAAATTCCAGGCTAAGATCATCCACTTTATTTGGGGCAACAAGGGCCATAGACTAAACAGAGAAACCCTGTTCCGGACAAGAGACCAAGGAGGGCTAAATCTACCAAACCTACTATGGTATTACCAAGCGGCTCAACTTTCCCAACTCTCGATCATTTACTCCAAGAGCACCCACCCCGATTGGGTACGATTGGAGAAACAAGCTATCCCTAATCACACCATCGACTTTCTTTTATGGTGCCCCCCCAAGGCGAGACCCCCAATATTGGTCCCTACCTTATCTCACTCTTTTGCCCTTTGGGACGGCACCAAATTCAACACCACTTGGACTTCCTTTTGGTGGCCACTCTCCCATCTATTCCATAATCCACTTTTTCCCCCTGGAATGGACATTATGGCTTTTCGCTGGTGGCTGGATAAAGGCCTTTATAGAATTGGTCATTTTGTAAACTCCAGGGGCCCCCTATCCGTGGCATACTGCACAAGTAAGTTAGAAATGCCTGCTACAGAGAAATTCAGGCTCCAACAAATTATCCATTTTATCAGGTCTTTATGGAAAGATAAATCCCCCCCCCCCCATCTTTAACAGCCTATGAGCCCCGGTGTGGTCAGACCATGGAGCAGAGGGGGGCATATCGGTAATCTATCGCTCCTTGGCCTCCTCTTCTGGCAAAACAAGATACATGAGGGACTGGGAGGGGGAGCTTGGTACTGATTGGAACCAGAAGGTTTGGCACAGGGCCTTTGCGGCTTCCACAAGGGGCCTATACAACATTGCCATAGTTGAGGCAAACCTAAAGGTGCTCACACGGCGCTACTTGGTTCCCTTCAGACTTGCCAAACTTTTCCCGAACTCTTCTCCACTGTGCTTCCACCAATGCTGTATTGTGGGTTCCATGCTCCACATTTGGTGGGAATGCCCCAAGATCAGGGGTTTTTGGAACAAAGTCTTCCATTTGATCAGGAAAGTCACAGGCCTCCCAATCCCAAAAACACAGCAATTACCTTTGCCAAACATTATGGGCCCGCTATTCCGAAATTGATCAAATGCCTTATAACATTCATACTGACGGTTACCAAAATTTCGATAGAGCTTGGAAACATCCCTAGGTCTCCTTCCACCAGGTTAAGAAAAAAATGTCCTGGATCATGATGCAAGAAAAGACGGCAAGTATTTTTATGGATACTGTGGAGAGACATGCCGCAGTTTGGGAACCCTGACTTGCTCATGTCCCTCGGGCATAATCCAGCCTCCTTCTGCACGCGACACCCCGTCGGGCTTTGGGTTCTCTCTCTGTCACCATCATCTTTCCTGTTCTTGTCCTCTTTCTCCCTCTTTTCTCTCCCCCCTCCTTTCTTCTTTTCTATTCTTCATCTCACTCCTCTACCCTTTCTTTGCTGAGCTTCTTCTCTGCTAACAGTAACCATGTCACAACTCCAATGGGGTCTGGTGACAGGTGCGTACCACTGGAGTGCGAATCGCACCAAAATAGTGTAGCACACCACAATGTTGTGGACCTATGGCTGACTGCTGCAAGGTAGTACCGGCTGATACAGGGAGAGGGCTCCCTAGAACATGGACACTGAAACTCAGGGAGCTAGTGCATCGGTTTTCCCAGGGCGCGGAATCTAAGAGCCAGTGGGTGTTCACCAGAGCCTCTATTGGTGAGGATGGATTTGGCTGCAACTGGATCCAGGTCACAGCCCCCAGGGTCCCCTAGCTCTCGCTCGGCTGGCCCCAGGTGATAAAGGGGAAGCAGCAGCACAGGAACAGTAAGAATAGTCAGAGGAAAAGTAAGGGGTCAGGGCAACCAGAAGGCAGGATAAACCGAAGACAAGCCAAAGGTTGAGGTAACAAGCAAGAAGGGATAGTCAGACAAGCCAAGGATCAGAATACGGATAAGACTCAGAGCAACTGAAGAGACAATCACAGACACAAGCCGAACACGGACAAACGTTGATCAGCAATGCAGCCTTGTACTGCCAGGCTTATATCCTGTTACCAATTAAGGCCTGGGGTGGAGACCAGCTGAAGAAAGCCTACTAAAGCACACAGGTAAGGGAGGCCCGGCCTCTAACTGGACACATTCAGCAAAGGTAGGCAACAGATAAGACATGTGTTAGCTGGTTACATGACAAACCACCTGTTCTCTGGGCACTTGACACAGATTTTTTTTTTATTAAGGTTGTTTAGATTTATTGGTTTTCCTCCTCTTCCATACTGAGTTTAAACCCTTTCTGTTATATCGGCTGCTTAAAGGTTTCTTTTATCACAGCGGGCGGTATTACCGCCAATAGCACCACAGTCGGGGCACCCAAGCCTAGCTCCTTGGATTATTCCCGGTTTTTTTTTTTTAATTGATGTTTGGGAGGCCATCCGGCCCCCTCAAGAGTAAGGGTCTTGCGTTGGTTAGTCTTCCTAGTGGCCTCTACTATTCCCCTGGCTTCCTGATGGGGGGGTGGGGCGGGGTTGCTTTTTCCACCGTGGCAGGTTTTTCCCAGTTGGGGTGCTGCACAGGGGTGGCCTTAGCCCCCCTACTGAGAATTCCCTCATGGGGCTTAGATTATTCTTGTTATTATATGGCTGAATATTCTATTGTATGTCTGGGTCAACTTGTCCTGGGCCTCATGCTGAAGTATTGTTTCTAAACGAAAAAGAAGCACAAAAAGGCGCACTGGCCTAGCGCATTATCCTTAGTATCTTTATTGTAAAAAGCTCATAAAGACATACTCACAAAAGAACTCTTGTAACAAACGTCAATGTGAAGGACTGGGTCACATCAGTACGACCGCCTCACACTGGTGGTCTGGACAGATCGGCTGACGCGTTGCGAGGCCGTGGCCTCTTCCTCAGAGCCTCGTATTGTTTCTGTTACGTCATTGTAATGCTTTTCTTTCTCAATAAAAATCTATTGAAAGTAAATTTTACCACTAAGGTTTCCTGTGTCCTAGTTGGAATGGTAAGTGTTCCCTCTGTGACCTATATCAAGGTATGCATAATTATTAGGCAGCTTTTCCTCAGGAAAAATGGGGCAAAAAAGAGATTTGACTGACTCTTTCAGAGGGATGTAGCACACTTGAATTTGCTACATTTAATATGTAGCGTGACCACAAAACCATTAAACATTTTGTTGCAAATAGTCAACAGGGGGGGGCAAGAAACGTGTTGAAAAAAAGACAAATTAACTGCCAAAGATTTCAGAACTGCAAACTGCCTGGAGTGGCCAGAAGTACAAGGTATTCAGTGCTCAGAGACATTGCCAAGGTAAGGAAGACTGAAACCCGACCACCACTGAACAAGACATACAGTATAAGTTGAAACGTCAAGACTGGGCCAAGAAATATCTGAACACAGATTTTTCAAAGGTTTTATGGACTGATGAGATGAGAGTGACTCTCGACAGGCCAGATGGATGGGCCTGTGGCAGGATCAGTAACGGTCACAGAGCTCCACTTCGACTCAGACCCCAGCATGGTGGAGATGGAATACTGGTATGGGCTGGTATTAATAAAGATGAGCTAGTTGGACCTTTTTGGGTTGAAGATGGACTCAAAATTAAGTCCCAAACCTACTGCCAGTTTTTAGAAGACACTTTCTGCAAGCAGTGGTATAGGAAAAAGTCTACATCTTTAAAGAAGAACATGATATTTATGCAGGACAATGCTCCATTGCATTCATCGAAGTACTCTACTGTGTGGCTAGCCAGTAAAGGCCTTAAAAATGAAAGAATAATGACATGGCCCCCTTCCTCACCTGACCTAAAACCTATTGAGAACTTGTGGGCCCTTCTTAAACAGGAGATTTACAGTGAAAGAAAGCAGTACACCTCTCTGAACAGTGTCTGGGAGGCTGTGGTTGCTGCTGCACAAAAAGTTGATAGTCAGCAGATCAAGAAACTGACAGACTCCATGAATGGAAGGCTTATGACAGGCTACTTTCACCCTGGGGCGTTTTTCAGGCTCTTTTGGGCTAAAAATAGTGCCCTTATAGCGCCTGAAAAGCACCCCCCATCCATCCCAGTGTGAAAGCTTGAGTGCTTTCACATTGGGGCGGGTACGCTTGCAGGACATTAACAAAAGTCCTGCAAGCAGCATCTTTGGGACGGTGCATTGGGTGGTGTATACACTGCTCCTCTACCGCCCCTGCCATTGAAATCAAAGGTGCGCGTCGGCACTTTTAACCCCTTGTGGGGGGTTAAAAGCGCCGCACCCCCGCCTTCATAGTGGCGCCATAGTGCCGCTATAACAATGGATAATCACTGCTGAAATTAGCGGCGCTTTACCGCTCCCGCCCACCCCAGTGTGTAAGTAGCCTTATTGAAACGAAGGGTGGTTATATTAGTCACTGTTTTTTTTTTAATGTTTATTTGTAAATTTTGAGTTATTATCCTCACTTCAACATGAAAATAAACAAGTGAGATGGGAAAATTTTACGTTTTTCATTTAGTTGCATAATAATTCTGCACACTAATAGTTACCCAATAATTGTGCACACATTCTCCTAAGAAAACCAAAATCTCACTTTTACTTAAGTATTCAGGTTTGAAGTTTATTAGCGTTTTGGATTGACCAAGATCGCTGTACATGTTCAACAATAAAATGAACCCTCAAAAATAGAACTTGCCTAATAATTGTGCACACAGTGTAAATAGATAAAATGTGTTGTGCTAATCAGGTTCTTATAAAACACAATTCTAGGTAAAGTCTCATAAAATGATATCCAAATAAACCAGCGCAACAAAAACATCACACTTCAAACACAGTGGGATTGTTCTACTAAAACTTGAGTGCAAAATCTGGTGAAGCTCTGCATATAAACCAATCACCTTCCAGGTTTTTGTTTTTTTTGTCAGCTTAATTGAACAAGCTGAAGTTAGAAGCTGATTAACGACCATGCACAGCAGCACCAGATTTTGTACTCCAGTTTTAGTAAATCAACCCCAGTGTGTAATATAAAACGTATTAAAAAGTGAACAAGCCCTTGCAATTTCTTTGTGACTCCAAAATACAGTAATTGTGAAACTTCCACGTGTTAAGGCAGTGATTCCACAACTCCAGTGCTGCACTTCAAATTTTTATCCAAACAAATGTGCTCCACCACTATGTTTAAGATGTGCCTTCATCTTGGATCATGGACCTCTAAATATAGTGTGGTTCCCCCGACCCCAGTGGTTAGGTAAGAACTCTACATTTAGGCTAGTAATCTCACAATGTCAGTGCTGAATTTCAAACTTCAATTCAAACAAAAGTGTTCTACCTCTGTGTGCCCTCACCTTAGATCCTTGGCTCATAAATACATTTAATGACACAAGCATGACCGCATAATACAAATGGGTAGGCTTCGCCCCTTGCCCAATCACAGAACTGGTTATACAATATGTTAGTGATTTCCCTCAAGACTTAATTTGCTTTTTGGTCCTCAATGCTCAGCCGGTTATAGCCACTTAAAGCGAAGAATTTTTATTTTTGCCCTCACCTTGCCAGATTCATCTGGCCTAGCCGCACCGGTTCAGCCTCTCCTGTGACAAAGCTCCCTCCGTTCGGGTTTAAACCGCATATAAGGTGGAGGCCTCCCCCATGATCCAGGTATTGGAGTGCAGGATGCTGGTCTCTGGGTTCAGTCCTAGGCGGTATTATGCTAGATTTATCTCCTGTTATTTTTGCAAATACACTATCCTTAAGGCGGTTGTTTCTGGCACTGGCCGCATAGTGAGGGCTTTTACCCCATTCCAAAATCGCGCCCGGCTAATTCCGGTGGACGTTCAGCACCAAAATGGCTTCCGGCGGACTTACAATTTTGCAGGGAGTAGCAAGATGGTGCTGGAGTGACTTCCAGTTTGGCGGCTGGAAAAGCACAGCAGCCTCCCAGCTCAATGAGAGTACAACTGCAGGGGGAAAGAGCCCTTCCCCTCTCCCTATATAATAGAGGCAGAGGCATTGTCCAAGTGCACACAACAGGAGGTACACAGATGAACCGGATCAGGTAAGGCCAGATCAGCCCTGTTTGGGGATAATGGTGTGCGCTTTGCATGACTACAAGTGTGTCTGTGCCCAATAGGTCGCGCCTGTCAGTGCCATACTATCTGCTGCTTCTGTAAAGGTAATACACTGTCTTTTCACTTTTATGAGCAAGGTAGTCCAAATGCTTAGTATGGTATTTTTGTTACAGCTTGCTAAAGGTACAGTGATTAGCTCTCCCAGAAACCAGCCACACAATTTAAGGTGAGGGTTATGTAAGTCGATATTTTGGGTACCTTTAAAAAAGTGCATGGCTAATGAAGTGTAAACCTTTCTAGCCCTCACTGCCAGCATTGACCCTCAAGACACTCAGGTACAAGCCCCGCCTCTGCCGCAACCCATTCAAAAGCCCAGCAAGAAGGCCGGCACAGAATGGAAGACCGAGGAAATTCAGGTGGAAGACCAATGTCTGGGATGTGGCATGACAGCACTCCTGGGGAAAGTATTATGTTGGGCATGTCTTGCTGAGGCAGCAGCAGACACAGAAGCAGAAAGAGCAAATATGGTCTCCCTAATTAGGCAGACAGTAAAAGACTCCCTGCAGGAGGGAGCTAAAGCTAGCCAACCGGGGACTTCAATAACAGGCCGACCTCTGGCTCAAAAAGACACTCCAAAAAAGCCATCACTGGCATCAGGCTCAGGGGATGAATATTCAGCAGGAACTAGCAGCTGGGTTTGACTTTGTACTGGTTCAACCCCAGTAAGGGCAGTAAGAGAGGCTCTAGTATGGGAGGAAGAACTCAGACGGCAAAAAGGAGAAAGTACTACCCACAGCAAAGTTAGTCGGTACCCTCTTTTCCTCTGATTGGGAAAGTAAAAGATTTGATTCATAGTGAATGGAAAAAAAGTGGACAGGAAGCCGTCGCTTTCCAATAGATTTGCAAAGATGTACCCATTTAAAGAAGAAGAGATTCAGTTATTGGAAGCGCCCCATTGTAGACGCAGCAGTCATGAGGCTAGCCAGACATGCATGTTGCCAATGGATGACGTTGTGTACTTTAAATATGCCTCAGAGAGGAAGATAGATGCAGAATTAAAAAGAATTTACACTTTTGTTGCAGGCTCCTGCAGACTTTCCCTGGCACTCACATCCGTAGCTAAAGCAAATGGAGTGTGGGGCGAAAGTGCAGAGGCAGAAATACTGGCAGGTGCCGGAAGTCCTTCGGTAGCCAAAATCCGGAGTATAATGAAGCAAGCAGGCGAATTTGACTCAATACACTGCTCGGCCAGAGTAATGCTTCCCTCAGTGATGGCTAGAAGAGCCCTAAGGCTTAAGCCATGGACAGCAAATGCTTCCTCCAAGTCTAATTTGTCCCAAATCCCCTTTGATGGGTCAACCCTGTTCGGCAGCAAACTTGAGACTGCAATTTCCAAGGTGAGAGGGGGCAAATTGGGATTAATCCTCCAGGCTGCAAAACACAGACAACGGCGTCCGATGGAAAGAAGACCGTTTTCAAGCAGATCAAGGGACTTTAGGTCCTTTAGGCTGGATACACACTATCCAATTTTCTGTCAATTTTTTTTTTCTTTCAGATTTATCAAAACCATATAATATGAGTTCAAACCTCATGAGTTTCAATTTGTATATAATCAGGCAGGCCCTTTCATGACACGGTTTTGGTAAATCTGAAGGAAATCTGACAACAAAAGTTGGATAGTGTGTTTGGGGTCTTAGCATATCCAAGGACTTCCGAAGGGGATGGGGAATGTCAGACATCGATGGCTTAATTGACCAAAGCAAAATCCACATCTTCCCAGCAACAGAAACCCTTTTGAAGGTGTCTCCGCCCAGACATGCCCAGTGGGTGGAAATAGATCTGCGCTAGAAACCAAAACAAACAGCAGCTGTGCACTATAATAACCCAGATACCAGGCACAATAACAATATATAATTGAAGTGCAGCGCTAACTAAAGAGTGCAATAACACACATGCATATTTCATGAAAAAATTCAAATGAACAATAAACTAACTACAGGCAGTCCCCTAGTTATGAACATCCGACTTATGAACGACTCCTACTTACAAACGGAGAGAGACAACAGGAAGTGAGATGAAATCTCCCCCTAGGAAGGGAAATTCACTCCTGTAAGAGTTATTATGGGAAAAAGATGTCTCCACTGATGCTTTATCACCAAGGTTTGTTTCCACAACAACCCAAAATTTTCAGAATCCAATTATCATTGGGACAGGAAGTGAGGTGAAATCTTCTGAAGAGAAACATAGACAGCAAAACGCACATTACAGGGGTGATAACCCTTCCCTATACTATCCAAAAAGCTTAAAAATATTTGTTTTGGCTGAAGCTACACTTAAAAAATGTACCTGTTCCGACTTACAAACAAATTCGACTTATGAACAAACCTATAGTCCCTATCTTGTTTGTAACCCGGGGACTGCCTGTAAATATATTTAAAGTGCTATCAGTGCAATCAATTACACATAATCAATAAAAAAATTTTATAAATACACTATAGATAAATTTCAAACACGTGACAGTGTTATATTGCATGTAAATAAAGTGCAGCTCTCTGCAAACAAACATTCATATAACGCTATAGTCCATTAAAAAAAACCCATAGGAAAGGAATGTGCTGAAAATGACGATCAAACACACATCAGCAAAGACCAAAATGGGGGCTTACCAGAAAGCCAGCGACCCCCCCCCCCCCCCTTACTCAGGGAGGTCACACAGCACTTGGCTGGATATATGATCCACTGAAAGAAGGCCCGGATATACTCTCTAGTGACCGCAGGTAGTATAAACTGGAAGGCTCAAAGTAAGTCAGGAAGTGGTATCAAAAGAACCTCGATGCCGGAGTATATATGGAACAAACAAACTCCACATGATACTGTAAGAGCATCCGATTTATTAAAAAGTAGTGCACTTACATGAAGTAGTAAAATTCAGGCTTCTATGCATATCAGAGTCCAAACGAACCAATTTCCCTTGTGAAAAATGGCCAGACAGTGTTTGCACATGTGCAGTATCCTGTGTATCTGACTAACCCGACGATCGTTTCGTCATAAATTATGTCAGGGGTGTGTGAACACGCCAAGGACTCAGCTATAAATACTTCTATCAGGTGACAAGGAAGTATTTTCATTGGTTGAGTAAGATGACTTCTACAGCCATTGGTGAGAGGACATACCCCTCATTCATGGATATTCCTTCTCATTAGATATAAGAAACTGAATACAGTGCCATCTTGTGGACCCTAATAAAAATAGCCAAGAAAAAAGGATATAAATCCCAAATTATATAATCTAAAATTAAAAACAAATAAATATGATGCCTCGTCATCCCAAAAGTACATTACGATCTAATCCGAAGTTAAAGCGGTTGTCTACCCAGTAAAAAAAAAAAAAAAAAACCTGCAAGACAATAGCATAATGAGCTAGTATACACCGCATACTAGCTCATTATGAAACGCTCACCTTGAAACGAAGATCCAACAGGGCTGCTCGGTCCCCACTGAGGGAGCAGACATCTTCCCTCAGATCTTGCTTCTGGGTACACGGCTCCGGCGCTGTGACTGGCCGCAGCCACGAGACGACGTCACTCCCACGCATGCGCGCGGGACCCGTCTTTCCGGCAAGGTCCCCTATTGCCGGGACAAACACGGCGCATGCGCCGTAACGCGGCAGCTGCTTAGAGGGGGAATATCTCCTAAACCATACAGGTTTAGGATATATTTGTTTTACCTACAGGTAAGTCTTATTATAGGCTTACTTGTAGGTAAAAGTCAAAAAATTGGGTAAACAACTGCTTAACCGCTTGCCGACCGCTCGTCGGCAATTGACGGCGACAAGGTGGATTTTTCCCGCAAAACGCCGTCATACGACGGTGGCTGCGGGATCGAGCCTAGTGAGTGCGCGCACTGTGTTCGGGGAGGGCCAGGGAGTGGGTGCGGCGGCTTCGATTGCCGCCGGCTACCCGCGATGCTCCCCCCCCCCCCCCCTGGAGCGAAGGAATGGAGGTCCGTGTATGTAAACACGGACCTCCGTTCTGTGAAGGGGGAAGGGTTGTGATCACAGCCTTCCTGTATACGGAGGCTCTGACCACTTCCCTTCCCCAGCTAGGGCAGTCCCCATACAGTTAGAACACGCCCAGGGAACACAGTTAACCCTTAGAGCGCCCCCTGCAGGTTAACCCCTTCACTGCCAATGGCATTTACACAGTAATCAGTGCATTTTTATAGCACTGATCGCTGTATAAATGCCAATGGTCCCAAAAATGTGTCAAAATGTTCCGACATGTCCGCTGCAATATCGCAGTACCGCTAAAAATTGCAGATCGCCGCCATTACTAGTAAAAAAATAAAAAAAATAAAAACTCCAAAAATGAATTCTCTTCATCCGTAAACGCGACCACTTTTGCGCAAACCAATCAATAAACGCCAATTGCGTTTTTTTTTTTTATCACAAATATGAGGAAGAATATAAATCGGCCAAAACCGGTGAAAAAAGTTTTTTTTTTATATTTTTTTTTGGATTTGTATTGTAGCAAAAAGTAAGAAATTTGGGTTTTTTCGCAAAATTGTCGCTCTTCTTTTGTTTATAGCGGCGATCAGAAATGACGCAGCGGTGATCAAATACCACCAAAAGAAAGCTCTATTTGTGGGAAAAAAAGGACGCAAATTTTGTTTGGGTACAACGCCGCACGACTGCGCAATTGTCAGTTAAAGCGACGCAGCGCCGAATCGCAAAAAGGGCTCCGGTCCTAAAGCTGGAAATCCTTTCGGGGCTGACGTGGTTAAACAAATCTACTCCTGGAATACCTCACCTCACTTGCACAAAGCTTCCTTAAGACTAAAGGAAAATACAAATAGCCTTCGAGTACATTCAGTCGCTCCTCGTCAGGACTGGGCTCTTAGCTCTCCCTTCTCAGCGCTCAGCTGTCATTTGCAAGCACTCATCGATCCACTGTGGCTCACCTGGTGATCATTTCTTGCTCGTCACTCCAGCCTACAGCCAGGCCCTTCTGGCTATTTAAACTGCCTGGTTAATTTCTCCTGTGCCTTCGCCTTCGTTAAACATATCTGGAAAATTTCTTCTGTGTTCCTGTTGAAGACTTGCCTGGCTGACGTCCCTTCTGGTTCCTGATCCTGTTTGCTGCATCCGACTACTCTGATCTCTGGCTTCCTGATTTACTAGCTTCTTCTGACTACCTGCTTTGGCTACCGTACCCTGACTATGGTTTGACTACGTTTACTATTTTGGTGTGATTTTAACTGCATTTTCTGTCTCCGTCTGATTCTTGGTTTCTGACACTCCTTGCATAAGGAGCTATATAAACAGCCCCTATTCAAGAAAGATATCAAGGGTTTTATTCTCCGTTTTTATTAGTAAGGAAGACCAGTATTAGATCTCCAGGCATTAAACAAAAATATCAAGGTATAGAGTTTTCGAATGGAGTCTCTACAGTCAGTGACACAGGCCATTAGACAAGGGTATTGGATGTTATCCTTAGATTTAAAGGATGGATATTTGCATGTCCCAGTCCACAAAAATTTTCCCAGGTATCTGCGGTATGCAGTCATGGAGTACCATTTTCAGTCCATCTGTCGTTTGGCCTGCCAATATCTCCAAGGACATTTTCCAAAGTTCTACTCCCTGTCATCATGATGCGCAAGCTAGCCTGCAAGTGTTTCATTATTTGGATGACGTCCTGGTAGCCCAAAATCCTCAAGTTCTGATAGATCATTGGGAGAGCCTGGTGCAAATCTTATAAACAATTAAAACACCGCGCTAAAATTATTTTCTTAATAGTGAAACTCTTGTGTAATAAATATGTGTAAATATGTATAAATACCTAGCTGCTGCTCTAAAAATAAATCACTGTAAACATTCACTATATTAAATCATAGTAAAAAGCAGCGCTATAATCAATAAATAAATCATAGTGCAAATAATGCAATAATGTGCACAAAGTTCATGCAAAGTCGCAACAAAAGTGCCAGTGCAAACTATATGTGCAAGACAAACAGGTGCAAAATTGCGACAATAAAAGTGTCCATAAACAGTCCTCCTTTAAGTGTGCAGCATCAATCCTTCATACTTGTTTCCATCACCAAAAAAGACCGCATGCAGGTTATCACACCAGAGGCTTACCAGATGTCTGGATTAAAATCGCCTGTATATCAGAGAAAACCTCAGCCAAATATCCCTTAAATGAGGTCCACACTTCCAAGGAACAATCGATCCCCCATGTATCTCTCATAAGAAACAGAGAAGATTCCTCATAGTGTATCTCTTTAAGCAGGTGAATTTATTTAAAAGGATAAAATTGCGCTTACATCAAACCATAAAATCATTCGCAGTGTGAAAAAGCAGAGACATCTACCAGTCAGCTGTTCCTCGCTCCTCTCCTCTCCTTAGCGAGCGTACTAGCCTCTGGTGTGCCTGATG
>BLSH010226366.1:271276-296656 GCA_018402905.1 Glandirana rugosa
CACTCCATACCTATCTAACCGGTGGAGACCCGCTATTCCAGACGACGACGGTAGAGATAGACTTCGATATGACATAAGAACACCCACGGGTCCTGACGGGGGTCCTTATATTAGGAGACACACCCATAACCAACCGAGAAGACGGTTAACTAATCGGTAGGTTTGAAATGATTCTAAACGTGGTATTTGTTTGTAAGTGATATAATTTAGTATCATTTTTCGTCGCGATATTAGTTATTTATTTAGTATCACGTTTATTACGTTATTACACGTGTTTCAAGTACGTTTCAGTGTTGTTTTCACGGTCACGTTTGATATACGCGTTTTTTTGGTGATGGAAACAAGTATGAAGGATTGATGCTGCACACTTAAAGGAGGACTGTTTATGGACACTTTTATTGTCGCAATTTTGCACCTGTTTGTCTTGCGCATATAGTTTGCACTGGCACTTTTGTTGTGACTTTGCATGAACTTTGTGCACATTATTGCATTATTTGCACTATGATTTATTTATTGATTATAGCGCTGCTTTTTACTATGATTTAATATAGTGAATGTTTGTTTATGGTGCAAATCTTAGTAAAGTTTGGATGGCTAATCAATTGGCAGAAGAGCCAACCAATACCCACACAGAGGATTATATTCCTGGGGGCAGTCCTGGGCACCCACAAGAATACAGTATAGCTTCAGATAGAGATGGCAGCAGCAGACCTTATCGCCCAGAGGTGGCCAATCTATCCATACCTCACAGCCTCCCAGTGCTTCAGTTTACTAGGGTCACTATCAGCGATTATATTCATGGTAAAATGGGCTTATTGGTGAATGAGAACTTTCCAGGTAGAGTTCTTGAAACAATGAAAAAGCTGTTCCAAACCACAACGGATCAGGGTGTCACCAGCAATGAAGAGATCCCTCGATTGGTGGTGGGAACCATCAAACTTGGCAAATTGTCACCAACTCAGTCCAGGTCCCCCGATGGTGATCACGTCAGATGCATCAGTGATGGGCTGGGGAGCACACCACAACGGGCTCCTAGCCCAAGGTCAGCAGAAAATCGAGCAGAAAAAAGTTTCCAATATAATTGAACTGAGAGCAGCCTTTCAGACATTGAGCGCATTCTAGAAACAAGTACAGGGAGCCAATGTAGTACTCCACATGGACAACAGGACGACAGCTGCATATGTGCGTTGCTGAGGAGGGACACGGAGCAGAACACTCCTATCAGAAGTCTCACCCATCATGAGTTGGGCACCGCAGAACCTGGCAGGCCTTACAGCCATGTATATTCCAGCCCCTCAGAACTACTTGGTGGATGCACTATGTCGCAGGACACTGGACAACGAGTGGTCCTTGAGCCAAACCGTGTTCCTAGAGACGTGCAAGAAGCGGGGTCACCCAGACCTCGATCTAATGGCATCACCAGCCAAGAAGTGCAAGCGTTTCCTAGCAAGAATAACTTTTCCAGAAACAGAAGGAGTGGATGTGCTCAGTTCCAAATGGGTGTGCAACATAGCGCATGTATTCCTGCCAATACCTCTAATATTCAATTTGCTCAACAGAATACATAGACACCTAGGAGCAGCAATAGCGATCATTCCCTTTTGGCCCCGCAGGCCATGGTTCCCCTTGTTGCAATCGCTGGCACTGGAACCTACAGTCCTGTTACTACCAAAGGTGCCGAATCTTCTCCAGCAGGGACAAGTATCCCACATGGATCCCACCAAATTCCATTTAGCGGCCTGGAAACTGAGTGGCAAAGATTAAACAAAGTGTGCTGTTCAGCCGCAGTCATCTAGACACTACTAAAGGCAAGAGCGGCCACCACAAACAATACTTATTC
Source organism: Glandirana rugosa (assembly GCA_018402905.1). Taxonomy (NCBI): domain Eukaryota; kingdom Metazoa; phylum Chordata; class Amphibia; order Anura; family Ranidae; genus Glandirana; species Glandirana rugosa. The sequence goes on from BLSH010226366.1 coordinate 273,117, forward strand.
CAAAATCTCTGAGAAATGTACCATCTTTGCAAGGGCTAGAGGATTTGAGCCCCCTATCTCCACTAGAATCCCAAATTTTAGACTTTCTCCAAACAGGCCTAGATATGGGCCTACATGTAAATACAATGAGGGTTCAAGTCTCAGCCCTGGCAGCATTTTCAAGGGTGAGAAGGGCCACCCACCTGTGTTGTCTGCCAGTTGTTAAAGCCTTGTAGTAGAGTTAAGCCTCCGATTAGATCATTTATTCCCCGTTGGGATATACAAATAGTACTGGATATGTTGTCTCAAAACCCCTTTTTAGACAGTCATTCTCACTATGGAACATAACATTGAAGGCGGGTTTCCTTACGGCTATCACGTCAGGAAGAAGAGTATCGGATATCCAAGCCCTGCTGCACAAACCTCCATATTCTTGTCATTTTCCGGACAGAGTGGTACTGAGGATGCTCCCTCAGCTTCACCCTAAGGTAAACAAATCATTCCACCAAAGCCAAGATATTGTCCTCCCAGCGATGCAAGAGGACTTCTCTTCTCCGACACATGAGTTAGATGTCGGTTCTACCCTCAAACAGTCTATGCGGAAAATTTGTTCGTCATCCCAGGCGGTGCCAAAAGAGGGTTGGCAGCGTCCACTAGATTGCTGGATTTGTAGCTGGCCAAGAGCATCAGGAGAGCTTACACGTCAAGAAGACTGGAACCTCCAATAGGTGTGAAGGCTCATTTAACGAGAAGTTTGGTGGCTTCATGGGCAGAATTCAGGGTTGTCTCCCCAGAAATATACAAGGCTGCAACATGGTCCACTTAAAGCACATTTTTGTCTCATAAAGTAGATATGGCAGCCTTGACTACGGACGTTCTGTGTTCAGCATTACCCTCCCTTGCGATTTGTGGCGTGCTATATCCCATTTGTATATGCTGTCATGTTTATGTCTGGAAAATGGAAAATTGTATACTTATCTGGCAGTAATTTTCCTTTACTGATGCAGAAGCATGACCGCATACAAAACCCTCCCTTGGGGCTTCACATTGAGTAATGTTATGAAAATGCCACCAGGGAAATTACTTATATTGTATAACCGGTCCTGTGATTGGGAAGGGGTTGGAGCCTACCCATTTGTATATGCTGTCATGCTTATGTATTAGGAAAGGAAGGAAGGAAATTATAGGTCAAGTGCGCCTTCCGCTGATCAGAGGTAAGATTAGGGGCTCAATGTTTCTTCAACTATTCACTTCACTCCTTCAGTAACCAGGTATATACTTCTGTAAAGGATCAGTCTGCTTGCTCAGTCACTAAATGTGCTCAAATTAGATAAAAGCTAACATAGTGTAGTAATTCTAAATAAAACCAATTTATTAGAAGAAATTGCACTCACATATTGATTGCAAGGCATCTAAAACGTTTGTACAGAACAGATAGGGATACCAGTGATCGCATTCCCACACCACTTAAGCGATGAAGTCTCCTGGCTCCACTCAATGTGTTGCTTCACGTGACTTCATCAGGGGATCCCCTGTATTATATGCAGCTCCTGTGACGATCCCTAACTTCATAGATTTTGGGGTAAGTCCCTCCCAGGGTGATGACATCACAGTTCCTGCCCAGCTGGACAATACAACCTTTTTCAAAGTGCTACCTTTATGGGACAAAATTTTTAACAACTCATTGATTTTCTTTTAACAGTTGTTCTTGGTAGGCAAAAACCTTTGAGTTAATGCAGGTTGAAAAAGTCATAAATAATAAGCAAAAAAAAGCAGATTATACTAGGTGCAAATTATTCAGTCCATTTTAAATCGGATTTCTTGGCATTTTCTCTGTTGGCACTAAAATATTGATTCCTAATAAATGGCAGCATAGGTTTGTTTTGGCACACAGACATTGTTTGCCACTGGACTATTTTTTTATTACATGCACCAGGTGTTGAAAAAAAAAAAAGCAAAGCCACTTTCACTGCAGTGCTCACCATCTCTGTCACTGCCCCCTGCAGTACCTCTTCTCTGTCACAACACGGAATCTTCCTGGCTGAATGATACCCAGTGTTCTTAAACCTGGAAGGTTGGAGACATATTGTGAGTGAAGGTGTTGTGAATATGCCTTCTGTGGGTATCATCACCGTGCCCTGCAGTTGCATTTTAATGATGCAAGGAGCTGCACTGACATTATGATTCTCTGAATTTTTAAGGACCAACTACCTCTCCTGACAAGTGACAAATAGGAAAATTACCTCACCTGAAACATGGCCATCAAGAAGACATCTGGAACGTACCCAGCCCATCTGAGTACCCGAGTACCTATCACCAGCCCATCAAAGTATCTGAGTACCTGTCACCAGCCCATCAAACTATCTGTCACCAGCCCATCCAAGTGCCTGTCACCAGCCCATCAAAGTACCCGAGTACCTGTCACCAACCCATCAAAGTACCTGTCACCAGCCCATCAAAGTATCCGAGTACCTGTCATCAGCCCATCAAAGTACCCGAGTACTTGTCACCAGCCCATCTGAGTACCCGAGTACCTGTCAACAGCCCATCTGAGTACCCGAGTACCTGTCACCAGCCCATCAAAGTACCCGAGTACCTGTCACCAGCCCATCAAATTATCCGAGTACCTGTCACCAGCCCATCAAATTATCCGAGTACCTGTCACCAGCCCATCAAATTATCCGAGTACCTGTCACCAGCCCATCTGAGTACCCGAGTGTAATATCATGTGCTGGACATATGAAACACTGGCTACCATTTTGTTCAAATATCCGCCATGACCTGAGAAGACACATACTGCCAATACTTCACACGTTTTCCCCCTTCAGGACAGGAATGCCTGACTCATCTTACAAATCATAAAAGGGGCCTGGGGTTACTTGCAGGCCTTTTCATAACACCATAAACCAGATCCATTAAGAAGATAGCATAGGATGCCTTGAGATAATTAGTGTCATTAAACAGAGGCATTCAAGCAGAGGTGACCTTCTCGGAGACCCCCTAATCAATTCACAACCTAGGAATTTAACCAGGTTTCATAACTCCAGACAGGAACATGACATCTTAATAAACAATACATAGCTGAATGCGGAATTTTACCCTGAACAAATTGAATCCAAACCTCTATGAGTCCGATCATAGGGGAAACCACTGGTCATTTCTTTTCCTCCCAGGGTGACGGAATATTGACAACCTGTCGTGTGGATTTATTTTAATGCAACTTTTATGCTGAGCTAGATAGAACTCATTCGTTTTGGGACTGCACCGCGATCTTCCGAGATATGACTTTGATACAGAAAATTGCATATCAGGGAGGGTTGGTATTCCACGGTCTGCCCCGGACAGCCCACGGGCCCTTACCCATGTGATTGGTCAGGGGCATGTGGCCCCACCCCTTTGCTTCCAGAGCAATAGGGAATAGACCGGACAGTCCTCACTTCTCACTTTACCATCAAAGAATGAACATCTGAGAACCGGTTGGACTCATTGACAAATCTCTGGTCAATCACGGACATTCTCTGCAAGTATCTTTCTCCCTTCCCTTCTGCCTTAGCTCTTTGCTGCTGTATATTATGCCTCTAATTGCTTTGTAACACCATTTTCTGTAAATATTTTATCTGCACCAATTTTGACCTTTTCATTATAAAACCATACTCTGAAATTGTTAATCTTGTCCCTAAAGCTCTTGATGCAAGCTATAACAAACCTGTTCTTTTGAAGAGTTCTACTGTTTAGGACAAATCATCTGAATATTCCTGTCTGTGGTGACAGCGTGTGTTACAGGTGATTATTCTAAAATCATAATTAATATTGCTAATTGGTGGAAGCTCTGACTCTTCTGTAAATCAAAGGTCAGTGTTGGCAGTGAAAGGGTTAATTGTTTAAATTAGCCCGGTGACAATCACTCTCAGACTGCTGGCACTTAGATGGTGGTCCCGCAAGCTAGAAAATCTTTGTGCTGGAAGCAGCTGAGGGTGACATTGTTACATTAGTGACAAGCGTGGTGTGAGATCGGGCAGTCCTCTGTCACGAGTTAGTGAGGAGGGCAGTGATCTGATACCTGCGTTCGTCACATATTGGTGGCAGCGATGGGATAATTTAGCCTTAAGATCATTCAGTGCATTGTTAGGAATTAGCTCTGCACTGAATGATTGTAACCTTTGTGGAAACAGTCCTTAGAGATATGCTGGTGCATTTTTTTTTTTTTTAAAGACATACAACCGCTTTCTGTTCTATCTTTTCCACTTGCAAAATGTCTGGGTTATCAGGGTATAAGAAGATGAGCAAAGACATCAGTAACAAAACTCGTGGAGACATGATACAGGCCCTACAGGAGTATGATATCCAAGCAGACCAGAACTTGAAGCTGAAGGGGTTCCCGATACTCCAGAGCCCAGTGGTTCAGACTCGATAGGCACACAGAGACTGACACAGGAATACTACTGATTGTCCCCTCTAGGCCACAGCAGGAGCAGGCCAGCCCCAGATTGCTTGCAACCAGTATAGACTCTCCTCAAATGCAGGAAATGCTACAGCGCATCAGAGAAACATCCTGTGATGTACCTGCAGTTTCTGGAATGCCAGGCTGCGGCTGAGAGAGAGGCTGCAGAACGCCGGGCTGAGAGAGAGGAGTGCCAGGTTGAGAGGGAGGCTGATCGTCGACACAAACTGGAGATAGCGAAACTTTAGCAGCAAGGGCCGGCTCAGAACCTCGGATCTCTAGAGCACAGGGACACCTCTCTGCCTGTGAGCCCAGCCGCCAAATTTCCAGTCATGGAAAAGGACAGTGACATTGACGTGTATCTACTGTCGTTTGAAAATACTTGCTGTCGGTACAATTTGCCGCCAGCACAATGAGCCCGGTACCTGTCGCCAGGGCTAAGAGACAAGGCCCTGGATGTGTATGTCGACCTGCCAGCGGAGCAGGGTGAAAACTACGAAGCCATCAAGGCTGCGATCATTCAAAAATATCAACTAACCCCAGAAGTGTACCGGAGACAGTTTAGGTCCCTGCAAAAGGGGCCTGGAGACTCCTAATGGATGTGGTTAACCGTTTACATACCACCTTCCAACAGTGGACTAGGGGCATCAAAGCCAATTCTTTTGAGTACCTGGAATATCTCATGATTTGAAGATCAGCTTTTGCACATCTGTCCTCCAGACGTCAGACAGTTTGTGTTAAAGCGGAACCCCAGTTCTGCTAAAGCTGCAGCAGAACTGGCAGATACCTTTTATCGGCACTCGGGTATCGGACCATCGCAAGGCCCCACCGAATGGCTGGAAAGGTGGAAAATTGCATGTGGCAACCCCTCCTCTGCCTGCTGACCAAGTTCCTCAGTGGTCTGAAACTGCAGTTCCTGGTGCCAAGCCCTCCCTGACTGACAACCGCAGGTGTTACTACTGTAACAATCTGAAGTCACAGTGCCCTGAGCAGAAGCAGATGACACCACCTGGCCAGCCATCCAGCAACTCTTCTTAAGTGCTATTCATCCGCAAGAAAGCTTGGGTAACCACCGCCAACTTGCAGCAAGTCACCGTGGGCAACCGGATTGTAACTGGATTCCGGGACACAGGAGCTGAAGTTACTTTAGTCAGACCAGAGGTGATAGAAAGAAGAGACATCATCCCTGGGAAGTTTTTTACCCTCACCGGAGTTCAGGAGACCTGTTCACGAGTACCCCGTGCCCATGTTTTTATAGATTGGGATGCTGGGAGTGGAATGAGAGAGGTGGGAGTCTCAGACAAGATCCCCACAGGCGTTCTGTTGGGTTCTGATTTAGGTACCCTTGTTTTGTACTATACCTCTGCTAAGAGCACCCAGGATGCTCCCATGGAACTCTCTGGACCTACCAAGGTACTGTTTACAGATGTTGGTGTAATATCTGGAAAACCTATGGATGGACAGAGGGAGGGGGAGGACGGAGTTGAGGTGCAGAGTTCTCCTTTGGCTAAGCAAGGAGAGGAAGTCCCCCTGCATGTGCCAATATCAAATGCATATGTAGTTGGTGTTAAGAATGTACTTACTGAATGTAATAATGTTTTGCCTTTGTTGGTCACCCACAATGCTGAAAGGGGCAGGAGACACCGTCTCTGGCTGCAGAGCCGAGGAGTGGCCCAGATGGTCCATTTCTGTGCTCTGATCCAGAGGACTGTTCCTCTCATCCAAGGTCTTTGTGTGTCACTGGAAGGCTGGCTGACCCTTGTAGTTCTATGGCAAAACTAGCACTGCTGACACACACAGGCCTTGCAGGGTTTGACAGGCTAGCTGTCGGCTTCCCTGCTGAGAAAGATAAACAAAAGCCTGAAAAGGACAATGAACAGATGGGTTTGACAGGTCTGCCAGCAGGGGACCTGGAGACTGGAAGGGTTAATCCACTGCTCATTGTGTCCAGTCAACCTAAGAGCCGTGGGTTGACAATGTCATCTGATATGGTCTGTGAGGATACAGGTGAAATCAGAATGGCCAGAGACAGTACACCTGAAGGGGAAGAGATAGGTGCCCTGTTAGATGAGATAGCTGACACTCAGGGAGTGGGGCTTAGGCTGTCAGCTACCAGTGCCCTTCTCCCTCCAGGTACCTGCGATGCTGGCAGTGCTTACCGCATGTCATGTCACGGTCATGAGAAACCCTGGGAGAGCACACCATGGTGTCCACGGGGTGGGCAACAGGGTGTATCCTCCCCTCACCCCTGCAGCCCACCTTGTCTCTCAAGAGGTGCGGATAGGCGGGGCAAAGGAGACTGAGGGAATACTGCAGTTAGGGGTCATTCAAGGAGCTCGGACAGCCTGGACACCACCAGTCGTCTTGGTTCCTAAAAGGAGTCAGATGACCAGGCTTCCAGGAGTTCTTAAAATGCTAAATGTCTGCCCTGTGGTTGTGGTCTCCCCCATGCCCAGGAACCATGAAGTGCCAGAGCAGCTAGCCAATGCCCGCTGTCTCACCATCATTGACCTGAGCAGGGGGCGTGGATCAACCCCTCTAACACAGAAGGCTCAGGATGAGTCAGCCTTCATCACCCCATGTGGTTTGCCTTCCTTTGCCGCAATGCTACCTGGGGTTAAGAACGCACCAGTCACCCATCCGGAGGTCCAGACTGACCTAGGGTGCGATGTGGGACCTGCTTGAGGGGCCTGAAAGGGATTGGCCCTCTCTGGGTGGAGCACCTGGTGCTCCTGTCAGCAGTCCTGTGCAACCTGGCAGGGCCCACTCTGACAGTTCCCCCTGATAACTGTCGGATGGGCATGTCAGCGGTGCGGTACTGGGAACAGCAGGGAGGAGAAAGTGCCCAGAGGTTAGGAACTGGGAAGGTTGAGGCTAGCATGGCCTGGCCTACTACTCAAGCCAATATACTGGCTGTATCATTCCTGGGTGCAGCTGGCTATCATAGGATGCAGGAGTGCCACTATAGGAGCCCAGCTGAACCTGTGACTGACCGACCAACCCGAGCACCAACGGGCATGGTATCCTTAATGTCAGTGTGTAAGGAGGACCATGCCATCCTGACAAAGGTACTGGCCGGTGCACCTGGGACACGGGCCCTGGAAATCAATGGTCCAGTCCTGGCGCACCCCGGTGCCACTTCCTTTGAGTCAGGAGCAGCCCTGGGCCAGAGGGATGAGACAGAAGAGGAATATCTCCTCCTCTATCTATGCAGGAAGGCACCTCCTCAGTTAACCTATGCCGCTTCTGAACAGAAGTGTCTTGTGGTCAGGTGGGCCCCCCCGGAGCTGCCATGTGATCCAGGTGGTTACAGCCGCTGGGTACTCGCCCATCACAACCTACCTTGTTGGCGCAACAGTGTTGCTAGGGAGAACAACCCACTCCTTAAAGGGAGCCTGGTTCTCCAGCAAGGCAAATGGGCCATTCTGCACAATGCCAGAGGGTTGCGTCAGGAGGGAAATTGCAGTCATCTCCCATGCAACCACCTGAGGGGGGAGGTGTAATGATATCACGTGCTGGACACATGAAACATAGGCAACCATTTTGTTCAAACGTCCACCATGATGGTTTTGGCCTGAAAAGACACATACTGCCAAATACCTCACTCGTCCCCGCCCCCCTTCAGGACAGGAATGTCTTGCTCATCTTACAAATAACAAAAGGGGCCTGGGGTTACTTGCAGGCCTTATCATAACACCATAAACCAGATCCATTAAGATTGCACAGGATGCCTTGAGTGTCATAAAACAGGCATTCAAGCAAAGGTGACTTTCTCAGAGACCCCTAATCAATTCACAACCTAGGAATTCACCCATGTTTCAAAACTCCAGACAGGACGTGACATCTTATTAAAAAATACATAGCTGAATGCAGAATTTTACCCTGAACATTGAATCCAAACATCTGTGAGTCCGATCATATGGGAAACCATTGGTCGTTTCTTTTCCTCCCAGAGTGACCGAATATTGACAACCTGTCATGTTTGGACTTATTTTAATGCAACTTTTATGCTGAGCTAGAACTCATTCATTTTGTGACTGCACCGTGATCTTCCGAGATATGACTTTGATACAGAAAATTGCATATCAGGGTGGGATGGTATTCCACGGTCCGCCCCGGCTCTCCTTACCCATGTGAGTGGTCAGGGGCATGTGGCCCCACCCCTTTGCTTCCAGAGAAAAAGGGAATAGACCGGACAGTCCTCAGTTCTCACTTTACCATCAAAGAACGAACATCTGAGAACCGGTTGGACTCATTGACAAATCTCTGCTCAATCATGGACATTAACTGCAAGTATCTTTCTCCCTTCCATTCTGCCTTATCTCTTTGCTGCTGTATATTATGTCTCTTATTGCTTTGTAACACCATTTCTCATTCGTTCATTGACGGACGCAGCCTCTTATTCTTGACATGTGGGGTTTATGCACCTTTCACTAGGAGTGGACTAGGCAAAACGTAGTTCAGCTAAAAGTAGACAGCCCCTCCCAGGGGGCAGTCCTCAGTAAGCATAACCCCTCCTGCCCTGTTTAGCAACTCAGTTTTTTCTGCCTAGTGAACTAGGACCTGGCTCCCTGCTGGGACCAGCGGTTCCCCTTTTTTTAATTTTTTTCCCAAGACTTCTGGTGAAGAATGCAATCAAGTAGCCGGCTGGGTGACGGGCTGGATATCCTAGATCCAGGGAGTCTTCCCAGCGCGGCTGAGAGACGCGAGCCGACCCTTAGCTGTATGCGGGGTCGGGCCTCGCTCCGTGCGGGGCGGCCGGCAGGTTAAACATCCCACCCGCACACCTAGGACCGGGCCCCGGGGTTCGCAACACGGGTGCTTCATGGCCGGCAACTCCCCCCGGACTGGAGGAGTGGCAGGTCTGCCTTGGGTGGCTACCCGCTGCGCCCGTCCAGAGTGGTGAATACGCTTCTCCTTCCCCCCCCCCCCCGTGGGGGAGAGGGGCAGGCGGGTGGTGTCCCCCTTCCGCGGGTATAGGTGGCTGATCCTTCCTACCCTTTTGTATTGCCCCCCTCTCCCCCCCCCCCACGGGCTGTAGCATCCCCCTGCCTGTCTGCATTCCCCTAGGTGGGCTGCGGCGATCGGCATGTCAATACGGGCCGCCATTTCCCTGTAGCCGGCCGCGTGTTGAGCGTTATAGCTACCGCAAAATGTTTTTTATCTCTAGTGCACACGGCGGCCATCTTTGTGTGGTCTGCCGCATCCTGGCCTCAGATTCACCGGCTGGAGGGGGCGGTTCTGGTTCTCTTGGTGCCTCCTGGGAGCCTCTGGGGCCCTAGTGCGGCAGCTTGAGGGGTGGTGTGGAACGCACGGTCCAGTTTAGCCAGTGGGTGTCTTCCGGGGTGTGGTGCAATGGTGGCTGAAGCAGGTGCTTCCCAGCCAGGTGTCTCCAGTGGGGACCAGGGAGCGCTGGGACCTGTGGTTCTGCGGGACAGATTGACGGCCATCCTGGAAGGATTCTTCTCCCGGGTGGAGCCGATCCGTGACCGTGGGGTGGCGAGAAAACGGCCACCCCATCCTCTGGCGAGGACTCGGAGCCGGAGGGGGGCTCCGTGTTGTCGGGGACCCCCCTGGAGCTATCGGAAGGCGAGCTTGGGGACCCCTCTGTTGAAGAGGATGAGCCCTCGGGGGCCACCGCGGCTCGTGAATGGGCTCTGGTGGGCGTGAGACGCTGAAGCTGGGCCCGGCTGTGACACAGGGGGCGCCATACGCTTTTGGGTCGCATAGGCCGGCCCGGGCACCTAAGGTATTCCCTTATTTGTCGTACTTTGATCAGTTTGTTTACAAGGAGTGGCAACGACCTCGGGGTTCATTCGCCATGCCTAAACTTTTTTCTGTGCGTTATCCCTTTGAGGATACCCTGTGGAAGTCTCAGACGGTGGACCCGCCTGAACAAGGCGACCACTATTCCGATGGAGGGCTCTCCATCATTTAAGGACCTGGCCGATAGGAGGACTGAGGCGGTGTCCAAGGCAATGTTCCTGGTCGCAGGGTCGGCCATGCGGCCGGCGCTGGCTTCGGCACTGGGGGCACAGGCACTTACGGAATGGGTGGCCATTGTGCACCAGGCTTTGGTGACTCTCCATGGCGGACCAGCTGATTCAGGGTCTTAAGTACCTCTGTGATGCGGCCCTCGACATGGCTCCCATGCTGTCGAAACTGTCCATATTCGCAGTCGTCATTAGACGTCTGCTGTGGCTTAGATGTTGGTCGGGGGACCGGGCATCAAAGAAGGGCCTGACGGACCTGCCGTTTGAGGGTGGTCGTCTTTTTGAGGCCTCCCTGGATGAGATCATCAAGAATTACACTGGGGGGGAAGAGTACGTTCCTCCCGGAGCCTAGAAAGGGCAAGGAGCCCCGGCGTAGGGCGGGACTTTCCTTCCCTACTCAAGAGGTTTTCTCGTGCACCACGTGCCTCGAACATGGTCCCTCAGCCCGCTAAGGCCCCCAGGGGGGGCCAGAAGCTCCCCTGGCAGCGTAAGGCCGAGAAGGCGGAGAGGTCCTCCTCCGCATTATGGGTCGCCCCCACCCGTGATTCGGGTGGGGGGAAGGCTCTTGCGGACCAGTGGACCTCTCGGATCTCTGGGTGCGTGAGGTGGTTTCGTCTGGGTACAAGATGGAGTTCCGTACCCAGCCCCCGGACAGGTTCTTCGCCTCCAATCTGAGGCTTCCCCCAGGGCGACGGCAGGCCCTGTTTGGGGCCGTGCAAGTCCTGCTCCATCAGGGGGTGATTGTCCCGGTCCCCTCTGCGGAACGTTTCCGCAGTTTTTATTCAACTCTCTTTGTGGTTCCGAAAAAAGATGGGGTCAGGCCTGCCTTGGACCTGAAGGCTCTCAACCTCTTTGTGAGGGCGCGGAAATTCAGAATGGAATCTGTCCACTCTGTGGTGGTGGCGCTTTGTCATGGAGACTTCTTGGCCTCTCTAGACATCAAGGAAGCATATCTGCACGTGCCCATATGTGCGCGCCTCCAGCGCTTTCTGCGCTTTGCAGTTGGGGATCTCCACTACCAGTTTGTAGCCCTTCCGTTCAGTCTGGCCTCAGCCCCATGGGTCTTCACCAAGCTCCTGGCCCCAGTACTGGCTCTGGTGCGGCAGAGGGGCATAGCAGTGTTGGCGTATCTCGACGACCTCCTCCTGCGGGCGGAGTCGGCCTTAGCCTTGAAGGACCGTGTGGAAATCACCCTCGGTTTCCTGTGGGGCTTCGGCTGGGTGATCAACCTTCCGAAGTAGGTACTGACTCCGTTGCGCCGGTTGGAATATCTGGGCCTGGTCCTGAACACAGAGCGGGCGAAGGTGTTTCTCCCTGCCGCCAAGGTGTTGACGCACCAAGTTGCCTGCTGTCCCAGTGGTACTCCTCTCTCAGATTTTGCATGAGGGTGTTGGGGCTGATGGTCTCCACCTTCGAGGTGGTGCCCTATGCCCAGAGTGACACCCGGTCCCTGCAGCGAGCAATTCTGCTGCGGTGGGACAAGTCTCCGCTATCCCTGGAACGGGTGACTGTGGGATAGAGGCGGAAGGGATTCCAACCATTCTGGTAGCACCAGATTGGCCTGGATGTCCTTGGTACGCCGACGTGGTGCGGATGGTGGTTGATGTTCCCTGGCGGCTCCCGCTTCGCGAGGACCTACTTTTACCTTGCACCCTGCTTTACCCTTGCTGGCTTTAAAGGCCTGACAATTGAGTCCCAGGTGTTAAAAGATAGGGGACTCTCTGAGTCTGTCATTCCCACTATGCTCAAGGCACATAAGGCCACTTCGTGTAAGATCTATCACTGCACCTGGAAGGCTTACATTGCCTGGTGCGAGGCGGGGGGTTGGAACCCCCGTTCTTTCTCAGTGGCTCGGGTGCTGGCCTTCCTTCAGCAATGCCTAGATCACAAGTTGGCATTGAGCACGCTTAAGGGGCAGATTTCTGCCCTGGCGATTCTTTTTCAGCGTCCCTTGGAGACGCATTCCTTGATTCGTACCTTTGTCCAGGGGGTTCGTCATGTCGCGCCCCCCCAGGTACGGGCGCCTTGGAACCTTAATCTGGTCCTCTCAGTGCTTCAGAAGCCGCCTTTCGAAAATATCAGGGAAATTTCCCTGCAGCTGCTCTCGCAGAAAGTGGCCATCCTGGTGGCGATTTACATCCGCCAGGCAGGTGTCTGAGCTGACGGCTCTGTCCTGTAGGTCCCCGTACTTGGTCCTACTTAGGGACAAGGCGGTTTTGCGCCCCTCTCCTTCCTTCTTACCGAAGGTGGTCTCTTCGTTTCACATCAATGAGGACATTGTCCTCCATTCATTGTGTCCTCACCCGTCTCATCCTAAGGAGGTTGCTTTGCACTCCCTGGATGTGGTTATGGCTCTGCAGGTGTATCTGGCGGCCATGGCCTCTTTTCGGAGGTCCGATGCGCTTTTTGTCGTGGTGGATGGTCCGCGCAAGGGGATGGCGGCCCCATCAGCCACCATTTCCCGTTGGATATGACAGATCGTGACCCGTGCGTATGCTGTTTGGGGCCAGGAGCCCCCCTTTCCAGTCACGGCTCACTCTACCAGGGCGATCTAGTACTTCCTGGGCTTTCTGACACCAGGCGTCGGTTTCTCAGGTGTGCAAGGCGGCCACTTGGACCTCGGTGCACACATTTTCCAAGTTTTACAGCGTTAATGTTGCAGCGTCTTCAGATGCTGCTTTTGGCCACAAAGTTTTGCAGGCGGTGGTGTGAGGCGCGTCTGGCACCTCCCGGAGAACTCTTTTGTTGGGTACTTTTGTTGTTGCCCACACCTCGTTGTGACACTGCTTTGGGACATCCCCACATGTCAAGAATAAGAGGCTGCATTCGTCAATGAACGAATGAGAAAATAGGATTTTTTGACTTACCGTAAAATCCTTTTCTCTGAGTTCACTGACGGACGCAGCACCCACCCCTCTTTGTTTGAGTTTGAACTGCTTGTTACGAACTGAGTTGCTGAGCAGGGCAGGAGGGGTTATGCTTGGTGAGGACTGCCCCCTGGGAGGGGCTGTCTGCTTTTAGCTGAACTACATTCTGCCTAGTCCACTCCTAGTGAAAGATGCATAAACCCCACATGTCAAGAATAAGAGGCTGTGTCCGTCAGTGAACTCAGAGAAAAGGATTTTACGGTAAGTCAAAAAATCCTATTTTTTCTGTAAATATTTTATCTGCACCAATTTTGACCTTTTCATTATTAAACTATATTCTGAAAAGTGTTAATCTTGTCCCTAAAGCTCTTCATGCAAGCTATAATGAACCTGTTCCTTTGAAGAGTGCTACTGTTTCGGATAAATCATCTTAATATTCCGGTCTGTGGTGACAGCGTGTGTTACAGGTGATTATTCTAAAATTATAAATAATATTGCTAATTGGTGGAAGCTCTGACTCTTCCGTAAATCAACAGTCAGTGGTGGCAGTGAAAGGGTTAATTGTTTAAATTAGCCCGGTGACAATCGCTCTCAGGCTGCTGGCACTTAGATGGTGGTCCTGCAAGCTGGAAAATCTTTGTGCTGGGAGCAGCTGAGGGTGACATTGTTACGTTAGTGACAAGCGTGGTCTGAGATCGGGTGGTCCTCTGTCACGAGTTAGTGAGGAGGGCAGTGATCTGATACCCGCGTTCGTCACACCGAGTACCTGTCACCTATCACAATGATGACTCCAGTGAATAGATAGACATGGATTTTCAGACAGCTGATGTGGTTCAACTGCAATGATTGCAGATCTGGATACTAAAACCAGTGTTTTGAATTGATCCCTATACACATCTCTGTCTCACTGGGCTGCATGACACTATGGCAATACCCTCCCTAGTTGCCACATGATACTTATTTATTTTGTTCATTCATTGGAGTCATCAAATACTTCCTTGTAAAAGTGCAGAATTTCAATATATGACTGGCTCCTTGCCAGGGAGATCACTTCCTTTGTTGAGGATAATTTAGTGGGGCACTGTATGGGGATAGGGTGAAATATCTATTTCTCTGCCCTTCCTCTCCCCCTTTTCACCTATCATTGGTCCCGCGGGGATACAGATGAACAGCGGGTAGCCTGTTTTTGGAATCTTTGGATGCTTTTAGACTTATTAATTTTGGATGCAAATGTCTTCTTTCATGATATTGCTAAATCATATGACCACTTACCCCTGAGGAAGAACTTTTTTCAAAACACGTCGGGTTTCCTCTGTTTCCTTGAAACAGAGAGTAGTGGTTGTATCAATATTACTGTTTCTGTATTTTAAATGTATGTTGTAATCACTATGCATCCCAAGTATGTACTTGTATGTGTCTTTTTTGTCTGTGTAGCCCTATGTTTGGGCATTTTAAACCTGAAATAAAAGTTGTAATTTTTATGATTATACTGGCTTACTTTCATGGAGTTGGTCTCCCCTTAAAAGTCCCAAGTTGGGGGGGCGCATGCGCAGCTTCTGACATGGCGGACATGTAGAGAGAGAGCTCTGGTTCCTGCCCGCTCTCTGCGACCTCCGTACAGCTTCATCACACTCCAGCAGCATTGGGGGTAAGCCTCAGATCTTTATCTACCCCACGAGCACCCCATGGGTAAAGTAGGCCAGCAGCAACATAATTCACCATTATTTGGGCCACGAGCAGGATCGGCAAAGGAAGGCTACCTAACTAGGCCGCAATCCCTGACCTTAATTTCTCCCGCGGACCCTTTCGTGGCAATGGATCCTTTACTGGGGACTGAGGGGACAGACTGTTCACACACAGGTCACCTCTGCAAGGGCCCCCAACCCACCCCAAACTATCCTGACCCCAGCCATCCTGGATGAGAAATTAAATACTCTCCTTCAGCAGATTACCAGCAATATTGCGGTGGAGGTCAGCAAGATATCTCAGGAATTAAGGGGGGAGATAATTCAGATTGGTGAACGAATGGATGCTTTGGAAAACAAAATGGACGATCTACTCCAGTATGTCCAAGTACTGGAGGAAGAAAACTCCAGCCTAAAGCATTCTGTCTCACTGCTTCGGTTACAGCAGGAGGACTTGGAGAACAGAGAAAGATGCCAAAATTTACGCTTTCGGGGTATACTGGAGTCTGTTGGGGACAATAATTTACGCCCTTATCTTTGGGCCTTTTCAATATACTTACTCTGTCAATTGCAGATATTGACTGGCACCTGGCCCGGGCACACCGGTCATTGGGCCCTAAACCTCCGGATGGAGCCAGACCATGGAACGTGATTGTGCGGCTCCATTATTATGACAGCAAAGAGGTGCTGTCCCTGGCCATGCGCAACAAGTCCCTGCTCGACTACAAAGGGGCCAAACTCCAGATCTTCAGTGACCTGTCCCCATCACTTTGGCCAAACGCAGGGCTCTACACCCTATCACGGCACATTTGCAACACTACCGTGTCCATTACTATTGGGGCTTTCCTTTCCACCTTGTTGTCACCCGTGGCGGCACCCAACATAGCATCCGAGACCTCCAGGAAGGAGAGGCGTTCATCAAAAGCCTGAATTTACCACTCCTGCCGGAGGGTGACTTGCTACCTATTCCCCCAGCTGGCCACCAGATCCCTTCTACTCCCAGCCGACTCTGGACCCCTGTGAGGTCAAGGAAGTTGGCCAATACTCATTTATCCCAAAACTCAAAACAACCTCACTAACTGCTTCGGTGAAACTTTGCTTGTCCACCTCAATACATAGATCGGTAGACCTATGTGATCTGAACTGGATTTCAGATTTTCAGGTTTCCCCCCATCATGGTTGGGCAACCGTTCCCAAACCCATGGGGCTCAGTTTCTGTTACTGCTACTGTTTCTGTTAGTTACTGTTGTCGTTATTCCTAACTATATACAGTTAACAGCAACTGGTCTAACAGTTTTTGTTCTTCTCACTGGAGTTCTACAAGTTGTACTTGACCTGTCTTCATTGGAAAACTCTACATTTCTCATAAGGAGAGGGGACGGGCTCCTCTGCATCTGCTCCATGTAGGGGACTGTCATGTTTCCCCATACGACCCTGGTATACTATCAGGGCCTCCTGAGACGCGGCTGCTTCTCAGGAGTTATGATGCTGGTTTTTGGGGGTTTTTTGGGGACCAGTTTTAGGTTCGAGTGAACTTATGTCTTTTTGTGAAATGTCAATCTTACAGGTTTTTTTTTTTCTCTTTTAACCTCCATACAAGGTTTAACTACTTCAAGATGCTTGTGAACAGGTTAACTCATGTACTTCTCATGAATCCTATATTGATCAATGCTTTCATGATTGATAAGCTGACAGATGCTTTAGATATAATGTTATTATGGCTTTACGAATAATGTCTCACAATGTCAAAGGACTCAACTCAATTCAAAAATGATGAGTAGCTTTGAAGGAGTTCAGGACCTCGGGGGCTGATGTAGTCATGGTCCAGTAAACACATTTTCCCGTGCGGAGGGTACAATGAAATTCACCTCAAAATACTATCCTACCTCTTATACAGCTTCGATCCCTACAGGAAAAGCGGGCGTAGCTATTCTAATCAAAAAAGCATGCCCAATTAGGGTAATAAACAAGCATATTGACCCCCAGGGATGTTTTATAATCCTGGATTGTGACTACATGGCCTCCTCTTTTACTCTGATTAATATTTACGCCCCAAACACAGGGCAAATTGATTTCTTGAACAAGGTATTTGAATGTTCCCAACAATTCTCTCAACCTTTCAGGATTATTGGTGGGGGCTTTAATTTGATTTTGTCGCCTAGCAAAGATAGGCAAACCTTATTTCAAGATACTTCATATTGTAAGATAATTTCCTCTGCCACTTCCTTTCGGAAATGTATTCGATCACAACAACTGTTTGATTCTTGGAGGCTTAAGCACCCTACAACCAAGCCGTTTTCTTTCTACTCCACGGAGCACAAAATGTACTCTAGGTTGGACCATTTTTTTGTCTCTGCCCCGATAATCCCATACATAATAGATGCTGACATCCCATCTATTACATGGTCAGATGACGCCCCCATATTTTTGGACGTGGTCCTGACCTCAACATTTCCCAAAACTTGCCATTGGCATCTTAATGAGCACCTTCTTCAGCTCCCAGATACGCAAACTAAATTGTCTAAAGCCTTGGAAGAATTCTCCCAAATAAATAAAGGTTCAGTCCAGAGTCCATTCACACTGTGGGAGGCGCACAAGGCCTACGGAAGGCACGCGGCTCAAGAAAGACAAATCCAAGCTGTCTCAGGCCCTGACGGCCGCCTTAAGAGAAGCAGAGGGCCGGCTTTTACGCAACCCCATGGTGGCTGGACTAAGGGAAGCAATGTCCCTGAGGGAACAGATCTGATCCCTAACCCTTTCCAAAGTCGCCAAATCCCTTCTCTGGGCGAAACAGAAATTTTATGAGTTCTCGAATAAGCCTCATACTATGTTAGTGAACAAGCTCCGCCCATGACCCTTTCATTCCTTTCCTGATTTCCTTATCCAGGCAGATGAAACCAGAACCCACTGCCCATTAGCCATGTCAAAAAACTTTGGAGGTTATTATAATAGACTCTATAACTGCCTAAAGCCTGATAACCACTTTACTTTCTCTCAAGACAACTTTGACAAATTTTTTAGTGACAATAAGATACCCAAAATCTCAACTTCAGATTTAGCTAAACTTAATGCTCCCATATCCACTGAGGAACTCTCGCTGACTAAAAAAACTCCTGCACCATAAGTCCCCTGGCCCTGATGGTCTATCCTATTCCTATTATAAGACCTTTCTTGATGTTCTTGCCATACATATGCTAGATGTTTATGACTCCATCTCACAAGGCAAATCCCCACATTCCCAATTCAAACATTCATACATCACTGTTATCCCCAAACCGGGTAAAAACCCATCCCTCTCAGATAACTATAGACCCCTAACCTTATTAAATTCAGATTACAAAATCTTAGCTTCCAGACTTTCCCAAATAATCCTCAAGTTAATCAACAAAGATCAAGTGGGCTTTGTCAAAGCCAGACAAGCTGGCGACAATACCTGCCACACCATAGACCTGATTGACCTCCTCAACAAATTTCCAAATGGGGTCATTTTGTGAGCAATTCCATTGTCCTGGTGCTCCAGGACCTTTAAAAGTGTGATAGGTAGGAATGAAATTAGATGTGTAGTTTATGCTCTTAGAACTGTACTACTTCAATGTTGGACCTCTGTGTGGCCAGGATGTGTAAAAGTCTCAAACGTGGTATACTCAGGACGAATAACAATGTGTTTTGGGGGATCATTTTTGCTATATATATGCTGTGTGTTAGAAAAAAATCATAAATTGACAACTTTGTGTTAAAAAAAAAAAAAAAAAAAATACGTTTTCATTTTCTTTCCACGTTTTCCGAAGACTTGTGGAAAAAAATTAACCGTTCAATAGACTCATAATGCCTCATAGAATATACGTTGGGCTGGTTGCTTTCCAAATGGGGTAATTCCACTGTCCTGGTGCTCCAGTGCCTTCAAAAGTGTAATAGTTTGTTAGGAAATTAGATGTGTAACGCCTAGAACGCCTGATGGTGTTCCCTGCATGTTGGACCTCTCTATGTGGCCAGGCTGTGAAAAAGTCACACACATGTGGTATTGCCATACTCAGGAGGAGTAGCAGAATGTATTTTGGGATGTGATTGAAAGTATACATATGCTGTGCGTGAGAAATAACTTATGACAATTTTGTGTAAAAAAAAAAAAATAATAATACAAAAAACTTGCCACGACTATTGTCATTGTGATTTAAAAAGAGTACACACAGTTGATTGATAATAAATGGCTTCAGCCAAACACTAGCCTTGAGTGCAAGAAAAAATTTTGTGTTATTCATATTCTCTGAAATATGGCCAAGAAATCATAAATTCTGCCAGGGTATGTAAACTTATGAGCACAACTGTATAAATGCCCTGTATTGAAGTGGTTAAAACATTGTGACCTCCATGGAGGGAGAGGGTCAATTAAAAGGGAACAAGACCAGAGTCTGGAGTTGGGTTTTAAGAATATTTTTGGTTTGGGGTAATGTGTTTAGAGTTAAGGTTAATTTACTTTGTTTTACTTTTTCAAATAATCATATGCAGTAAAAGTGTTTGATGCCAGTGATGCCTTCAGTCCAAAAACATTGATACTCATTTCTAATAGATTGTAATAGAAAATCTGACAGAATTCTGACAGCAATATTGAGACATTGCATTGCATGACCGACTATGCAGGTAACACCGCCTTTCTTCCTTCCCTCCACTTTTTGTGAAGCATCCCTTTTAAAGCTATCTTCTATAACCCAGGAATGCCAGTCTGTGTGATGGATGCTGCTGTTCTGCTAGAAGCTGGATGGGATAATTTGGTTCATGAAATCTGGACAGTGATCATACCAGAAAAAGAAGTAAGTGGATTTACATTTCATTCTTTCTCCATTCTTGGTTCCTTTTCTCTCATGTCCTCTTTGTCTTTCTTTTCTTTCCCTGTTTTAATTTATTAGTCTATGCAAGTTAAAATAAAAAAGTATGCATACAATGCTTTTCTGTATATTCCCTCAAAAATATAGTGCAAAAATCTCAAACATGTATATTCTAACCTGCAAAATTCACAATGTGCAAGTATGATATAAGTTTTTATTTAAAAGAAAAACATTAACAAGAATATCAGAGTTAAACAGTATAAATCACAATTTATCCAATCCATCTAGACATAGATAGACATACAATGTGGGATGCGCTCAGTATTGCTAGCTTAAGGCCACTTCTGACCATGCGCTTTTGGGGTCATCAGCGCGCCCTACTGGGGGTAACCTCACCGAGGGGGGGCCCCCCTTTTGAACATACCTAGGCCACAGCATGGCTACCTGCAACATCAAGACTTAGCACTGTGTGCTTGACTAAACTAAATCAAAGATCAGTAAGGAGACAAAGGAAAGGGGTAAAGGAGGAAAGACCAGAGGGTCGGGGGGGGGGGGGAAGGCAAGAGTAGAGGTCCCACTCCCTGCTCCACCGTCTAGACTTCTGTGAAATTTCTCATTAACCCAACACACATGTGAATCCACATCCGCAGCTAGCATAAAGAATAAATAGGGTTCAATGTTCAATTACAACATAAAGCCCATAGATCCCCATTTAAATAAATAGGGGTGGTTTTGATTTCCTGCAACTTAAATTATAAATATGTACTATATTGTCTGCTCCTATAATGAGTTATTCTGTTAAAGCTCTGATTATATTAATGATGATAATATATAACCATATACAAATAAACTCAATACTCATAGAAGCAAAGCTCTTTTCTTGTTTGTTCATCACGGGACACAGAGCAGGTTATATAATCATTACTGGGTTATACACCACCTATAGTTGAATGGACACTGGCAAATAAAAAAAAAATAGACAGGAAGTACCCCCTCCTCTATAACCCCTCCCACACAAGGTGCATTTCAGTTTTTTACCAGTATCTGAAGAGGTGGATGGTAACTTCTAGGGCTCAGTGTGAGCTTCCATGCTGTATCCCAGACAGGTTCTTATGAATCAGGGACAGCTCCAGATAATCAGATCCATTTAAAACAGCTTTTAGCTAAGATAAATGGTACCCGAGCCTCTCCAAAAAGACAAAGGAAGGCTGCAAGGTTTTGCCTGTAATGCGACCACACGTGGCGCTGGACCTTGTGTATTGGTAAGCCTGGGTCTCCGGAACCAAGGTACGCCTGCAGGGTGCTGTAACAGTTCAAGGGAGTGTAAGCCCATATAATGGGTACACAGTCCTTGAAGGTCCTTGGGACAGAACCCGTCGTGAGGGTTGAAGATTGGGCCTGTGGCTTGTTCCAGGTCCTGCGGCAGGAACGGTGAGCAATTCCCTTTGGGAATAGAACCAGCATGTGTATTGCTTGTCCTGATTGCCTGCAATTGTCCTTTTGGCCACCGGGGGCTTTGGGTGCTCGGCTGAGGTTTTTTCTTTTTTCTATGTTTTTTCCTGTACTCCCTCAGGTGTCGTCTGGGGGAGCTGTGTCCTGGCGCATCATTGTTAGCTTTATTCAGAGCTTAATGAACGGTTCACAGCGCTGCACACAGGCTGGTGGGTGGTGCGGTCAGGGCACAGAACGGGCTATACCTTCTGGGGACACGTGAGTCAGATGGTGGGGGGCAGCTGGCGGTCAGGCAGAGCAGGAGGCAAGGCTTGGACATAGGCTTGAGGGAGCTAAGTTTACCTAAAGCAAGCCATAGCTTCCAGGAAGCGCAGTGGGAGGAGTGCTGCACCTAAGAGCTTTGGGGTTTCACCAGCAGCTTTGGATGGGACTAGTCGGGTCCCTGCTGCAATAGCCTCCCCTGAGAGACCAGAGGCGACTGGGCAGTCTGAGCCACTTCGCTTGTCTGGTATGGTAGCTACTTCCTCATCTTCCTCCTTGGCTTATGCTACTAAGGCTTCATGCACACCTGACGTTTTTTACAGCTGCTGTTAGGGGCATTTGACATTTTTTTAACTGCCTCTAAAAGCACCTCCATGTTAGCCTATGTGTCCATGCACATGTAAACTGTCAGAGGTGTTTGGAGGCATAAGTGTTTAGGCCAGTGGTTCTTAACTCCTGTCGTCGGGACCCACTAGCAGGCCAGGTTTGCAGGATAACTGAAATGCATCACAGGTGATATAATTTGTTGCTCAGTGATTGCAGTATTCTAGTCTGCATCTCCCCAAGGTAATACTTAAAATCTGGCCAGTTGGTGGGTCCTGAGGACAGGAGTTGAGAACCACTGGTTTAGGGGGCCGTTGAAAAAAACAACAGCCTGTGCTTCCAGGAGCTCTAAAAACGTGCTTCCAAGAGCTGTAAAAAAGTAAAACACGGCTCAAGGTTGTATACACAGCGTTAAGCCTCGTCAGGTGTTTCTCTGCCTCTGTTCAAAATTCGTGGTTCCCTATGGGGAAAAAAAATATTTTGAAAACCTGTATAGTGTTTTTTTTTTTTTTTCATGTGAATAGGTAGGGGTACAATGTACCGCATACTCATTCACATAGGGTGGGGGACCAGGATTTGGGGGCCCTCTTGTTAAAGAGGGCTTCCAGAATCCGATAATTCCCCCCGCCCCCAGACCCCGACAACCCCCGGCAAGGGTTGTCGGGAAGAGGCCCTTGTCCTCATCAACATGGGGACACAAGGTGCTTTGGAGTGGGGGGCACCCACCCCCCCCCAATGTTGAGGGCATGTGGCCTGCTATGGTCCAAATGGGGGGGGCACACGCTCTGACCTGTCAGGCTGTGTGCTCGGATAAGGGTCTGATATTGATTTTGGGGGGACCCCACGCAAAGTTTTTTTTTTTTTTTTCATTTTTTGTGGAGTTCCCCTTTAACCACTTCCATACAGGACACTTACACCCCCTTCCTTACCAGACCAATTTTCAGCTTTCAGCGCTCTCACACTTTAAATGACAATTACTCAGTCATGCTACACTGTACCCAAACAAATTTTTTATCATTTTCTTCTCACAAATAGAGCTTTCTTTTGGTGGTATATAATCACTGCTGTGTTTTTTATTTTTTTCAATATAAGCGAAAAAGTAGCGAAAATTTTGAAAAAAAACACTTTTTTTTAGTTTGTTTTGAAAAATTTTGCAAAAAAGTAATTTTTCTTCATAAATTTGGGCCATAATTTATACTGCTACATATCTTTGTTAAAAATAACCCAAATTAGTGGATATTATTTATTCTCTGTGAAAGTGATAGAGTCTACAAGCTATGGTGCAAATCATTGAAAATTGATCACACCCGATGTACTGACCACCTATCATTTCTTGAGACCCTAACAAGCCAGGAAAGTACAAATACCCCCCAAATGACCCCTTTTTGGAAAGTAGACATTCCAAGGTTTTTAGTAAGAGGCATGGTGAATATTTTGAAGTTGTATTTTTTTCCCCACATTTCTTTACAAAATGAAGATTTTTTTTTTTTTTTTTACACAAATTTGTTATAACAACAAGTTATTTCTCACACACAGCATATGCATACTTGAAATGACACCCCAAAACACATTCTGCTACTCCTCCTGAGTATGGCGATACCACATGTGTGAGACTTTTACACAGCCTGGCCACATACACAGGCCCAACATTGAAGTAGCACCTTTAGGCGTTTTACGAGCATAAATTACACATCTCATTTCTCAACCACCTATTA
>BLSH010226366.1:299359-318889 GCA_018402905.1 Glandirana rugosa
AGTCATGGACAGTGGTTAGTCATGGACAGCAGTACAGGTCTTTCGCAAATATGTGATGGCTTCTCCGTATGGTCTACGACTCGGACTGGCTACTCTCGTCGCCCCTCGAGAGTAACGGGTCGGTGTCAAGACTAAGGCCAAGACTTATGTACGGGTGACTTCTTTCATGTAGAAGTAGTCTTAAACTCCTCCTTCGTCAGGCAGGATTTTCTTCTACCTGACTTCTGGTCCGCCGTTGGTTGTCACGGTCTGTGGGGTTACCGGTTAGCCGTTTACGGTTACCGCGATCTAGCGTCCTCCTTTACGGGTCATGTTCACGACCGTAAAGTGCGGTTTCTTAAACCAAATTCTTTGGCGTGAAATGCCAGCACTTGTACTGGGCATTTCCTCCTGCGATCTAGCGCCATTGGCATTTGCCGATTGGCCATTGGGGTGTCTGGCACTGTTGGTTGCCGCCTGGTCTTCAGTCCATCTTCTTTTAGGACGGACTGCTTCCTCCTCAAATTCTGATGAAGATGTACTTTCTTCAGTGGGCATGTATTCAGAACCGGAATCAGAACTGTGGCTGGGCAATGAGAGCTCCCCGCTGCTCTCATCGGTCAGGCTCAGCATCTGGTATGCCTCTTCGGTAGTGTATAAACGCTTTCTGGACATGACGACAGGTACTGATTGGTGACAGGTACTGATTGGTGACAGGTACTGATTGGTGACAGGTACTGATTGGTGACAGGTACTCTGATTGCTGACAGGTACTCTGATTGCTGACAGGTACTCTGATTGCTGACAGGTACTCTGATTGCTGACAGGTACTCTGATTGCTGACAGGTACTCTGATTGCTGACTGGTACTCTGATTGCTGACTGGTACTCTGATTGCTGACTGGTACTCTGGTTGGCAACAGGTACTCTGGTTGGCAACAGGTACTCTAGTGATAGGTGCTCTAATGACAGGTGCTCTGGTTGGTGACAAGTACTCTAGTGACAGGTACTGATTGGTGACAGGTATTCTGGTGACAGGTATTCTGGTGACAGGCACTCTGGTGACAGGTACTCTGGTTGGTGAAAGGTACGCTGGTTACAGGTACTCTTGATTGGTGAAAGGTACTCTGGTTGGCGACAGGTAATTTGGTGACAGGTACTCTGATTGGTGACAGGTACTTCAGATGGAGTGATGGTTAATCTGATTACTGACAGGTACCCCAGATGGGGTGACGGGTACTCTGATTGGTGACGGGTACTCTGATTGGTGACGGGTACTCTGATTGGTGACGGGTACTCTGATTGGTGACGGGTACTCTGATTGGTGACGGGTACTCCAGATGGGGTGACGGGTACTCTTGATTGGTGACGGGTACTCTGGTGACAGGTACCCCAGATGGGGTGACGGGTACTCTGATTGGTGATGGGTACTTTGGTGACAGGTACTCTTGGTGACAGGTACTCTGGTGACAGGTAACCAGATGGGGTGACGGGTACTCTGATTGGTGACGGGCACTTTTGTGACAGGTACTCTTGAGACAGGTACCCCAGATGGGGAGACAGGTACTCTGATGGGCACAGACAGGTACTCTGATGGGCACAGACAGGTACTCTGATGGGCACAGACAGGTACTCTGATGGGCTCAGACAGGTACTCTGATGGGCTCAGACAGGTACTCTGATGGGCTCAGACAGGTCCTCTTAGTCAGGGGGCAATCTGGCACAACAATATTGAAGCTCTAGCAACTCACAGTTATTGGCAGCTGTTCTCCTCACACTGGTACGGTGTGTGAGGAGAAGTGCCTGGTAACAGTAAGTTACCTGGCACTTTGTTGACATTTGTGACCGGCTGTGATTGGACACAGCCGGTCACGTGGTAAAGAGCCAATTTCATTGGCTCTTTACCCTGATCGGGGTTGGGCATTGTCCGAGGGACAAGCCGCAACCCCGATCACCGCGCTGCGCGCCCCCCACGGCCGCACTCAGCGCTATAGGAAATGACCGGCTGTGATAGGACACAGCCGGTCACGAGGTAAAGAGCCAAATTTATTGGCTCTTTACCCCGATCGGGGATGGGCTGAGTCCCGAAGGACTCGCCCGATCCCCGATCGCCGTGATGCGGGCCCCTGGGGGCCCGCAGAGCAGCGAATACCGCAGGACGTCATATGACGTCCTGTTAGGATAGTGAGTCCACCTTGCCGGCATATTTTTACTATACGCCGGTAAGGAAGTGGTTAAGATCCTCAGCACACAAGTCCCACCGCAAGTCGGATCATCATGATACGACTTCTGGTGTGACTTCTATTCAAATCAATGGGCTCCCATAGGGAACCATTGATTTTGAATAGAGACAGAGAAATGCGACCTAAAGCTAGCGCGGAAAAATGCGTATTGATGCCAATGCAAAATGCTGATAAAATCGCGTTTTTAATGGATTTTTTTCCTGGCGTTGGTACAAGCTTTTTACAGCTCGTTTTTTTAACATCCTGTGTGCATGACGCCTAAGAAAGACCTGTCATCTGCGCTAGCAGGCTTAGAAAGCAAGATTGCGGGGAAGATTGCATCTGTTACACCGAGTAACAAGAAGCGCTGGAGCTGGAATGGATGGATGAGGAGGAAGAGGTAGTGGTGGATGAGCTGACTGAGGTACCGACAGAGGGATCTGCCTCAGATGAGTCGGGGTCATCAGCTTCTCAGTCACAGAAGCTGCTCGTCCATACTCTGACACACAAGGTGTGTGCAGCTTTCAGGCTACCCCCAGTGGAGGGTTCTGAGACTTCTTATTTCTCCCTCGGGTCATTAAAACCCCCTCAGGGCACCCAAGTGTTTCCCTTTCATCCCCTTCTTGAGCAGGTGGTGTACTATGACTGGGAGCACCCAGACAGATTTATTCATTCCTCTCAAGAGGTTTTCCTTAACACTATGGAGAAGTTTTTGAAAAAGTGTGGGGTGCAAGCTGTCGATGCGGCAGTCTCTTCCCTTAGCAAGACCTTAACCTGCCCAGTGGATAGTGCACAGGGGTTTAGGGATCCTGCAGATAGGAAACTGGAGTCCTTATTAAGGGCCTCCTTCGCCCTAGCAAGCTCTGCCATTCAGCCTGCGGTGGCGACAATTGGTGTGTGTCAGGCCTTAAAAGATCAGGCCAGGTGACCCGGTAGGGAGGAAGACCCTGAGGAGGAGCCTCTGGATTTACCACAGGCCTGTGTTTTGCTGTAGATGCTTTTAAGGACTCAATACAGCAAGTCTCCAGGATGGCTCTTTTATCTGTGCATAAGCGCAGGATTTTGAAAAGCTGGTCGGCTGAGCTCCCTGTAAGAGATTACTGGCAGGATTCAATCCCCTTTCATGATGAGCACCTGTTTGGGGAAGACCTTGACAAATATATCCAGAAGATTTCGGGGGGGTGTATGGGTTAAGAGCACGCTCGTGACGGTAAAAAAAAATCGGCTAAGCATCCTTTTAAGCCTTCAGCTTCTGGTTCCTCAGGGTTTACAGGTCCTAAGCAGTCTCAACGGCCACAAGGACCTAGATCCAGGGGGAAACAACAAGGTCGGGGGCTAAGGAAGCCTTGGATTCATTATGAAGGGACACCACCACTCAGTCGGGTGGGGGGAAGGCTGTGGCACTTTGCATGTCTATTGAAAGAGCACATTCATAGCAGGTGGGTGAACTCCCTGGTGTCTCAAGGCTACAAACTGGAGTTTCAGGCTTGGCCCCCTCTGAGATTCTTAAGATCCAGAGTGCCCATGGATCTTGTAAAGAGGGGACAACTGCTCCAGGCTCTGAGACACCTGAGCTTGCAAGGTGTAATTGTGGAGGTGCTAGCAGCAGATGAAGGGCACAGGTTTCTACTCCCAAATGGGGAAGTAAGGCCCATTCTAGACTTCAAGGCCCTAAACCAATATCTGACGGTACAGCCTTTTCAGATAATCTATTTGATCAGTAGTCATCTCTCTCCAACAGGGAGACTTTTTGGCGTCAATAGACATCAAGGATGCATATTTGCATGTGCCAATTTTCCTGCCTCATCAGAGGTTTTTGCGCTTTGCAATAGAAGAATGGCACTACCAGTTTGTGGCCCTGCCGTTCGGAATTGCAACAGCCCCCCGGGTCTTCATGAAGGTCCTTGCTCCTGTCTTGGGCCTTTTGAGGTCAAGGGGGGTCTTGATCTTGGGCTACCTAGACGACCTCCTGCTAAGGGACCAGTCCCGGGAGAAGCTCAAGCGAAATGTGGCCTTAATGGTCCAGGTGCTGGGCAACCTGGGGTGGATCATAAATTGGGACAAGTCTTCCTTAGATCCGGTCCAGTCCCTGTAATATCTGGGTCTGTGATTGGACACAGTGCAGGCAAAGATATTCTTGCCTCTAAGGAAGGTCAGCGATCTCAGGGCTTTGGTGAGAGAAGAGAGCCATCCTTCGGTTCGGCTCTGTATGAGCTTGTTGGTCAAGATGGTGGCCTCCTTCGAAGCAATATCTTATGCCCAGTTCCATTCCAGGGCCATTCAGCAAACCATTTTGGCAGAATGGAACAAGGAGGTTCAAACTCTGGATTACAGCATGACCTTGACTCCCAGGTGGCGGCGGAGTCTCACTTGGTGGCTAGTCCACCAGAACTTTACTCAAGGGAGGTCTTTTCTTCCAGTATTCTTGAAAGTTGTGACCACGGAAGCCAGCCTTTACGGGTTGGGGTGTGGTCATGGAGGACTCCACAGTCCACGCAATGTGGTCCCGGAGGGAGCAGAATTTTCCCACCAACGTCCTGGAGCTGCGTGCCATTCTGCTAGCTCTGAGGTGTTGGACATCCAGGTTGCAAGGTCACCCTGTAAGGGTGCAGACCGACAATGCCATAGCAGTGGCCTACATCAAACACCAGGGTGGCACCAGGAGTCAGTTGGCGCACAAAGAGGGCTCTACTGCTCCCGTGGGCAGAAGAGCATGTGTCAAGGATCTCTGCAGTGTACATTCCAGGGGTGGAGAATTGGTAGGCGGACTACCTCAGTCGCCAGCAGATACTCCTGGGGGAATGGTCTCTGCATCCTGAAGTTTTTTGGCAATTGTGCCTGCGATGGGGGACATCAGAGGTGGATCTGCTGGCGTCCCGATTCAACAAGGTCCAACGGTTTGTGTCCAGGGCAAGGTACCCCCTCGCCATTGGAGTAGACGCCATGGTAATTCCATTGGGTCCAGTTTTCTTTGATGTATGCTTTCCCCCCGGTTTCTCTACTTCCTCATCTCTTGCGCAAAATTCAGGAGGCGGCAGCAACAATCATCCTGGTAACGCCAGCCTAGCCCAGAAGGGCCTGGTACCCAGAGATAGTGAGGATGGCAGCAGACGGACCTTGGCAGCTTCCGGTCCGCCCCAATCTGCTGTCCCAAGACCCTGTGTTTCACCCGAATTTAGCTGAGCAAAGTTTGACGGCATGGCTGTTGAAGCCATGGTCACGAGAGAGCGGGCGGTCTCTGGGGCTGCTCTACCTTTATTAACACCAGAAAGCTGCCCACCAGGAGAATTTACCATAGGGTCTGGAAGCCTACATTGGATGGTGTGAGGCCAGCAAGTGGCATCCACACAAGTATACTATTGGCTGGATACTAGCCTTCCTTCAGGCTGGAGTTGATATGAACTTAGCCTTGGCAACAATTAAGGGGCACGTTTCAGCCTTGTCAGTGTTTTTCCAGAGGCCTCTGACTACACACTCCTTGATCAAGACTTTTCTTCAGGAGGTAGCTCATTTATTACCCCTGGTAACATGTCCCCCTTGTCCATGGGACTTGAATTTAGTATTGCCAGTGCTGCAGAAGCAGCCATTTGAGTCTATTAGGGAAATTCCCTTAGTTCTCTTGGTTCGGAAGTTAGTCTTCCTTTTTGCTATTACCTCTGCGAGGAGCGTTTTGGAGTTGGCAGTTCTTTCTTGTAAGGAGCCATACTTAAGGTTACATCAGGATAAGGTGGTGCTGCGCCCGCTTCCATCTTTTTTACCCAAGGTAGTGTCAGCTTTTCATCTCAACCAGGATATTTTCTTACCTTCCTTTATTCCTCACCCTACTTCTCCAGAGGAGAGACGGTTGCACTCTCTGGATGTGGTACATGCGCTTAAGGTCTATCTGAGGAGGTCTGCATGCATCAGAGAGACTGAGGCCTTTTTTGTGTTTCCAGAGGGTCCTAAGAAGGGTCAGGCGGCACCCAAAGCGGCCATTTCGTTATGGATCCGACAATTGATCTCTCAAGCCTGCGGCTTGAAGGGAAGGGCTCCCCCCCTTTAGGGTAAGAGCTCACTCCACCAGGAGGGTTGGGACTTCCTGAGCTTTCTGCCATCGGACGTCGGTGGTGCAGATCTGTAAGGCCGCTACATGGTCCTCAGTGTATACATTCACAAGGTTCTATCAAGTGGACATTAGGGCAGCAGAGGATACCACTTTTGTGTTAAGGGTTTCAGTATAATTGAGATTGTGTCTCCCTCCCTTCAGGTTATTGCTCTGGGACATCCCAGTAAGTAATGATTATATAGCCACGTGATGTATGAAAAAGAAAATTTGATTTTTTATACATACTTACCTGTAAAATTAATTTCTTTGAGTACATCAGGGGACACAGAGGTCCCTCCTCTCTGTTTCCTTGGGAGTTCATTGCTAGCTACAAAACAAGTGCTCTCTGTGTGGGAGAGGTTATATAGGAGTGGGGACTTCCTGTCTGTTTTTTTTTATATTTGCCAGTGTCCATTCACCTAGGTGGCGTATAACCCAGTAAGTAATGATTATATAACCTGCTCTGTGTCCCGTGATGTACTCAAAGAAATGGATTTTACAGGTAAGTATGTATAAAACATCCAATTATTTATTTACAAAGAAAGTAAACACCTAACATAAAAATCTGAAAGAAGATTACGTATATGTAGAAATAAAAGAGCAGAGGTGATACGTTACATAAGTCCATCTTCAAAGTTCTGTATCTTGGCTGGGCTCTATGAAGAAAAAAAAACTCATCGCTGGCCCTCACATTTTTAAAGCACTCAAAACATTGACTATACTGGCACTATCCTCCCTGTATAGTCCTCTTTCCAATGAGTGACCATCTGTAAACTATAAGGGCCTGGCTTTGGTAACCACCAGGAAGTATGGTGCTGTCCTGAATATCCTCCAGGAAGTATGGTACTGTCATCCTTCAGATGGTATTACACTGCTGTCAAGCTCCTTGTCCCAGGTCAGAATTCCAGTCCACATCTGGTGCTTTGATGTTGAAGGCAAAGCAATTGGGCACTTTAATCTTCACATCAACTGGAGATCCAAGGCCATGCTCTCTTATTTCCATACCTTACCTCCAGAGGGTATGCATGAATCTTCATCCAGACAAAGAATCCTGATGTGCACCCTTCTGTTATACACACCCTGCTGGGTAATCCTGCTCTACTGGCATTTCATGACAACCCCCTGCAGTGTCCAGATGGCATAGGTATAACCAGATCTCAACTGTCCGGAATGAGGAAATCCAAGCTCGCTAAATATCAACCAGTAATTCAGACAGAGGCCGCTTCACTGTCGATGGTCAGAGGGAAGTCTCCCTTCTCAAAGGCTTCCTCGTTTATTTTATAGTTGCAAAACAGGGGTTTACAGTGGAAGGTGATGACTATACGACATTAGCCAATCAACCTCCAAGACAGTCAAATAATGTAAGCTCAATACAAAATAACCAATGACACACATTCAAAAGATACAATAGAAAGGGGCGTGTATGTTCGTGAATGAGCAAAGGCAGCGTGCATGAGTTCCCGCCGAAAAGGTGCGTGAAGATGCACGCACCCCAGTTAACAATGAATCCCATGTGGAACAAAACACTAGAACTCGGCGTGTTAGCTCACGGACACTGCCTTGCTGGGTCTCGTGCATGCTTTTGCCGCCATTACCAGTAGCATGAATCCTCTTAAATATGGTTCTTTGGACCATATTTATTAGTGATTATACTGCTGTTCCATTAGAGGTTAAGTTATCCACAAAGGAATATAGCTTTGTGTTTCAATCATGTGGATCAAACATGACAAAGTTTACAAACCATTATCCTTACATAAAAAGCGATACTGATTCCACACCACAAGCACATCCCCTTCAAGCGGATTAATCTGCATATAATACAGGGGCCTCCCCGGTTGATGGTTATTTTCCTGCGCCGCATCGCACCTCCATAGATCCGGACCGGCAAATAAAAAAATGTCCACATCAATCCCATTTAAATTTCCACAACATGTACAATCAAGTAATAAGGTTTAGGGCTCTTTCACACCAGCGGATCTTTCAGGTCCACCTGTCAGTTTTTCAGGCGGACCCGAACGGACGCTCCACTCTCCATTGTCCTCTATGGAGCGAGGGATGTCAGCGGTGACATGTCCGCTGACATCCAATCCGCTCCAATCCGCCAAAAACAGATGGATGGAAACCCTATTTTCCATGCGTCTGGTGGATCGGATGTCACACGGTATTTGCGCAGCGGTCTTTCAAGCGTGATTTTTTTTTTTTGGGAAAAATTTAACTTTTTTGAGTTAAAAAAAAAGACAACAGTAACATTAGCCCAATTATTTTGTATATTGTGAAAGAGGATGTTATGTCGAGTAAATAGATACCACACATGTTAAGGTTGAAAATTGCGCACACTTGCGGAATGGCGACAAACTCTGTTACTTAAAAATCTCCATAGGCGACACTTTAAAACATTTTAACTGTTACCAGGTTAGAGGTGCAGAGGAGGTCTTTTGCTAGAATTATTGCTCACACTCTGGTGATCGCGGCGATACCGCACATGTGTGGTTCAAACACCGTTTTTATATGCGGGCGCGACTTGCGTATGCGTTTTCTTTTCTGCGCAAGCTCGGGGGGGCGGTGGCACTTTAAAATGTTTTTTAATTTTTTTTTTAGCACTGTTCCTTTAAAAAAAAATCTGATCACTTTTATTGCTGTCACAAGGAATGTAAACATCCCTTGTGATAGTAATAGGCGGTGACAGGTACTCTTTATGGAGGGATGGGGGGGTCTAAAAGACTCCCCATCCCTCCTTTGCATTTTGCAGTACAGTCCCTGACAAAAGTCTTGTCGCTTATCTATTTTGTAGAAACACCTGCTATTAACCTGACTTTTAATTAATCAATTGGTGCTAGAAATAACTCATATGAAAAGCTAAAACCCTCCCAAATGATGTTTAATGCACTGAAATAAATTAGTTTCACTGAAAAAAGATTTATCATTTAATCAAGACAGGTCAAATTTTGGCAAGACAAATTTACTGCAAATACAAAAATATGTCAGCAAATTAAGTAGTGGTGCTGTGAGATGCAAATTTAATATCTTGTATGACTTCCATGAGCTTGAAGGACTGCATCCATGCGGTTTGGCAAAGATTCATACAATTTATTGATGAAGTCATTAGGAATAGCAAAGAAAGCAGTCTTGCATGCTTCCCAGAGTTCATCAATATTCTTTGGTTTCGTCTTCCATGCTTCCTCTTTCATCCTACCCCACATATGCTCAATGTTGTTCATGTCTGGTGACTGGGCTGGCCAATCCTGGAGCATCTTGATCTTCTTCGCCTTGAGGAACTTTGATGTGGAGATGGAAGTATGCGAAGGAGCACCATCCTGCTGCAGAATTTGGCCTCTTTTATGGTTGGGAATATAAGAGGTAGCTAAGATTTCTTGGTATTTTAGACTATTGATGTTGCCTTCCACCCTGCAGATCTCTCGCACACCCCCATACTGGATGTAACCCCAGACCATGATTTTTCCACCACCAAACTTCACTGTTTTCTGGGTGAATCTCGGATCCATGCGGGCTCCAGTAGGTCTCCTGCAATATTTGCGGTGACTGATGTAATTCAACAGAAGATTCATCTGAAAAATCCACCTTCTGCCACTTTTCCAGCGTCCATCCTTTTAGCAAGCTGTGGGCCTTGGCAAATGCCACATGGTTTTTCAATTGTCTTTTGTTTAGTGCTGGCTTCTGGGCACTGATTCAACCATGGAGGCCATTTCGAGACAGAATCCGACAAACTGTTCTGGTTGACACAGGGACTTCAGGTGACCAGGTCTCGTGGAGCTCTGCTGCAGTGGAAAATGGGCTGGCCTTGGATTTTCGAGCCAACAAATGGTCCCGTCGAGCAGTTGTCTTGTGGGGTCTGCCTGACCTGGGCTTGTCAAAAACGTCTCCAGTCTCTTCAAATCTTTTTTTATCCTCTGTACTTGACGCTGAGACACATTAAAGGTGTCTGCCACATCAGCAGTGGATCTGGTCTTCAGCCTCTTGATAATCAAAACTTTAGTCTCAGGGTGAATCTTAGGCATGTTTGCAGAGGTCTAGTTGCAGTTGATGTGAAGGTCTAGTGTACTGGGGTTCTTTTTATACACACCTGAGACCTAATTGATCCATTATTAGTCACAGGTGAAGCTCATATGACAAGGCGACAACACTTATGTCTTTGCAAAAATTGACTCAATGGGCTTTACCAAGCTGTGAATATTGGAATACTTTTTGACAGTTTTGTTTTGCACTGAAACATTACAAAAGCTGTTGGGATTAAAATGAGCCATTTCTTGTAAAAAAAATCTTGATTAGAAATATATTTCAGCGGCACTTCAGGGTAATTTGTACACAAGCAACAAGACTTTTGTCAGGGACTGTATTCAGATCGCCAAAAACGGTGATTCTGAATGCTGTCATTTTTTTAAAACCAGCGCCGCTGGCCGCCGAGTAAACCGGAAGTGACCTCGTGCTTCCGGAATTTGACGAACGAGACCCGATCGGAGCCGATTCCGGCTTCTTTCAGGTCTCCTAGCCGGCGGATGTGCCGGATCAGAGCTACGGTCTCCTGGGAGGCAGGAGTAGTGCAGCAGGAGGGGGGTGTCCCCTCCCGCCCCCTGGGATAACGACCGAGCAGCTCCCGAGCCAGAACGGCTGTTATCGACGGATAGCTGACTGCCTGCTCTAAAAACCGGTACCGGGGGGCGTGGCTTGGCGCATGGAGCAGGAGGACGCGTGACTCGATCGCTCCTGGTCCTAGCAGCATTCACGGGCCTGCACATCCTCCATTTCGCCTTCAAAACCCACCAAACTGCTCTGATGGGTAAGGGGAAGCCCAGAGAACAAAATAAGCCAGGCGGCGGTGGAACGAACGGCGACCTGGGCCGTTTCTTCACTCGTTCCTCGGCGGCCTCTCAGCACCAGCCGCATTCTAAGATGGTGCCGGTGCCTTCCTCTCCTACACACTCGGAGCCTGTGGACACATTACAGGTGAGACCCAGAGGTCGTTCTGCCTCTCTCACAGACTTTGATATCACCATGCACCGCTCTCAAAGCCCCTCACTACACTCCCAATGTTCTGGGGATGGCTGGGACCTGGAATCACAAATGCGGTCCCTGCAGAGCTATATACGCTCCTTACCCACTAAATCTGACTTTGAACATTATGTGAAACGTATAGAGAAAACCTACAGACAAGAGATATCAGAGCTCAAGAAGGATATAGGGGTTTGTATGGAGGACATTGAGAACACTACAGAAGGAATCTGCACTGCATTACAGTCACATGAAGAAACACTGAACACCCACACTGTAATGATTCAGCAGCTCATGTACCAGCAGGATGACGCAGAAAATAGGAACAGAAGGAATAATGTAAGGATCAGGGGCATCCCTGAGTCGGTGGAGCATAAAGACCTCCCTAGTGCGGTAGCAGCCATATTCGATCAAATTCTGCAACTCCCAAAGGAATCCCCCATAGAATTAGACAGGGTCCACAGAACCTCAGGGCCACGGTTGCCTGACCCCACTTTTATACGGGACACTTTATGCAGAATTCACTTTTACAAGATTAAAGAACAGATAATGAGAGCTGCTAGCACGCAGGAGTCCA
This sequence comes from Glandirana rugosa, assembly GCA_018402905.1. Lineage (NCBI taxonomy): Eukaryota > Metazoa > Chordata > Amphibia > Anura > Ranidae > Glandirana > Glandirana rugosa. Next base: position 311,228 of record BLSH010226366.1, read on the forward strand.
TACTCTTTAACGATACTCCAGTCATGCTCCTCCCTGATATATCCCGCCAAACACTGGCCATGAGACGTGCCCTAAAACCTTTGACCTCCATGCTGCAGGAACGATAGATCAAATATCAGTGGAGATTCCCGTTCCAACTACGTGTACGCCACAAAAGGTAAAACTGCGGTTTTTCGCATCATGGGGGACCTGCCAAATTTCCTGAGCACTCTGGAACTACCCCAGGTTACCCTGCCCGATTGGCCCTTCCAACCTGCCACGCCTGGTCTCCCGTACCTACTGCGCTGGCAAAAACAAAGTAGGAAGCGGAATTCCAGATCTTCCCCCGCGAGTACCCCCAGATGATTGAGAGCCTTGATGTCTCTAAGACTCGCTGTTCACTACCTTGAAGAGCCTGGGTCGCTCAGTTCATGCCCTGGGGACGTATCCCTCATCCCTGGATCTTTGGGAGTTATATCTGACTATGGTTTGCTGTTTTGACTGTTATGGCCCGTTATCACCCAGGGAGAGAATGAGCCCTGCAGGCCTGCAACCCCCTGCCTGCTACCCCTTCTTTTTGCCATAAAACAAAGTATTTGCAGCGCAATCCTAAGGTCGTGGGTGGGCTCAGCCTGAGTGACTGAGACCGGAGAGTGCAGTGTCCACCCAGAGGGTGATAGAAGTCATTGGTGGCAATAAGAACCGTTGCTTGTAATACAGTCTCTGTGGCACTGTTTTGGCTGCACCTTTGAGAAGTAAACAAGCTTCTATGGTAAAAGGAAGAGAAGAAAAAAGTGCGCCTCTAAGTGCAATAGTTTAGTAAAAAACAGCGTTTATTAAACAAATAAAAACTACTCACAATGGTAGTGTTCAGGGAAGCGTTGCAGTAGTGAGCCACTGCTAGCTATGTGGAAGTCCTGAGGGATGAACTCCTGGGATGGGGATGAGGCTGCCTGGTGGTGGTGTTGTGGGAAGGAAGAGTCGGTGGCTCCCGGCGTCTCCTCCTTCACGCCACTGGTGGAAGATGCGTTAGTTCTGATCCGATCGTTCCGGCAGTCAGTTGGTCTCTCATCCAGTGCACAACAGGAGTGATTATGATTCGGCGACGCGTTGCGGGGCTCCGCCCCTTCTTCAGGCCGTGTGATTGCATACTACGCAGAAAGTGAGACTGTCAATATCCCTTTTGTATCTTAAATTACTGTATCACATTTCTTTGATTGGCCGCTGGCCGCTTCCAGATGTATGTTACATGTGTTCTTGTACACCTAATAAAAACATATTTGACTCTAAAAAACGGTACTGGGATATAGCCTGCAGATGCAGGCTATATTCCAATACCTCCACTTAATGCAGCCGCTGTTTATGTACAGGCGATTCGCGTTAAGTGGTTAATTAAAATGCAATAATAATCATGAAAAAAATCAATAATTAGTGCAAACACAAATGTGATTACAGTGAAAAATGAAAAGTAAAAAATAAGAAAAAAAACTGTAAAAGTGAATAGTTCTAAAAATATAGATGACAGTTCACAATGTAGATCCAAAGGGGAAATCCAGCACAATGTTTGAGTCCGTAGGGTTCCACCACCAGGAAGCATGCAAATCCTCCAGTGATAATCACTCTGAAAGTGAAAACTCTTACCGGATAATTTGGACCTTCTATCGCTAACAAGGTCACAAATGAAAGCAGATATAACCGCCTGCGTCTCAGGGGTTAACTGAGGATCGGGAGACTCACCTAAGGATGTCCAGCTCAAATCAAGCGGCCAGATGCCACGGACAATGTATAAAAACACAAAGGGGCTCTGATAGTGTAATAACGTCAAAATAGTTTATTCATAGAAATTACCAAGATGGGTACTCACAAACCTAGATAAAATCCAAGCATGTATATAAAGTATAAAGTGTTTGCCGCCAAACAGAAATCCAAATCACCCGTACTTACTGGGTCACGTGGGGAGTGATGGCGTCCTCCGCCCGATATGTTTCATCATATGTGACGTCTTCCTGGGGCTCCCTGCATGTTGGGCCTCTGTATGTGGCCAGGCTGTGGAAAAGTCTCACACATGGAGTATTATCATACTCAGGAGATGCAGCAGAATATATTTTGGGGTGTAATTGCAAGTTTATCTATGCCATGTGTGAGAAATAATGGAAAATTGTTACCAAATACTTACCGTAATTTTCCTTTCCTGGCTCTGCCCCATGGTAGCACAACCTCGGGTCAACCCCGCCCCTTGACCCCGTATAGGACATCCCTAAACTAGCTCTATAAAAAGGCAGGCAGTACCTGGTGATGGTGTTCTGTTACTAGCTTGCGACGGACCAGGAAGGGTGTGTGCTGCCATGGGGCAGAGCCAGGAAAGGAAAATTACTGTAAGTATTTGATAACCATTTTCCTTTTTCCTGGCTCAGCCCCATGTCAGCACGACCTCGGGACTTAACTAGCACACACCAAGGGAGGGCAGATAACCCAAAAAGTATTCCACAAACACCAGGTGCTGCTAGGTAAATGTATTAACATCTGGAAAAGGCAGAAGACAGTATAGAAGTTCCAGCGACACTACTAGAACGGGAGGCGACATCCAGCTTGTAATGCTTGATAAAGGTGTTGGGAGAACTCCAGCTCGCCGCTCTACAAACCACATCCACCGGAACCTTGCACCAAGCAGCCCAGGAGGATGAGACCGCTCTGGTTGAGTGAGCACAGATTTCTTGTGGAGGGGGGAGATCCTGGAGGGAATATGTCGCCTGAATTGTCTTAACTACCCAGGACGAAATAAATCTCTGGGATGCAGGCATCCCTTTCCTGGGACCATTTGGATATATGAATAGGGCATCCGATTTTCTAAATGCCTCTGTCCTCAAAAGGTATGTCTGTAGAATGGACTTCAGGTCTAACTTCTGTAACTCCAAGTCCTCCAGACCGGATGGGGAGAACACCGGGAGCACTGTGTGCCAGTTGAAGTGAAATTCTGAGGAGACCTTTGGCAGGAAACTCGGAGAAGGGCGCAACGTGACACCATCTGGTAGGAAAGTGCAGTACGGTTCTCTCCAGGAAAAGGCCGCAATTTCAGAAACTCGCCTGGTCGAGACTATTGCTGTCAGGAATACAATCTTCAAGGTGAGATTATAAAGTGAACTTGTCGTATCTGGGAAAAAAGAGGCATCTAACAGACCTCTAAGGACCAAGGGGAGATCCCATTTTGGGAATATTGGATGAACCGGTGGACGTAACTTCATCGCTGCCTTCAGAAATATTATCACTAGCGGATTTTTTGCCCAAGGCATGTCCGTCAGGGCTGTGATTGCCGAGATTTGAACCCTTAAGGTGTTGTAGCTCAGGCCTAAGTCCAGACCTGTTTGAAGAAAGCCTAAGATATCCGCTACGGAAGGAGATCTAAATGCAAACCCCTGCTGGGAAGAAAAATTTTCAAACTTTTTCCACACCCGATGATATGTATTGTTAGTAGATACCTTCCTTGCTGCCATCAAGGTTGCTATAATCCCGTCTGACAAATTTAGGCCACTAAGTCTTTCCGTTCAACCTCCAAGCAGTCAAGACCAGACGGGCCGGATTGGGGTGATACTGGCCGTTCCGCTGAAGCAGGTCCCGGGTCTGAGGCAATCTGACTGGGGGGCAGTCCGCCAGGTGCCAGAGGAGGGAAAACCATGGCCTCCTTGGCCAGAATGGAGCAATCACTATGGCTCGAACTTCTTCCTCCATGATCTTCAGCAGACACCTGAGGATCAGGGCCGTAGGCGGGAATACGTATACCTGGCTGAAATTCCACCCCTGGGAGAGCGCGTCCTGACCCAGCGCTTGTGGAAAGTAGTACCGGGAAAAAAATTGTGGTACCTGGCAGTTGGCTGGAGTTGCCATGAGATCCACCTCAGGTACCCCCCACTGATGAAAGACTTCCTCCAGATATTTCAGATTCAACATCCATTCTGCATTGTCGGAAAACTTGCGACTCAGGAGGTCTGCCATCGTATTCTGAATACCCGGAAGATATGATGCTGTCAAGTCCATGAGATGTGTCTCTGCAAAGTCGAAAATTTCTGCGGCCACCTGAAGGAGTGTCTTGATACATAGGACACTGCCGTCCTGTTGTCCATTAGGAATTTCACTCTCTTGCCCTGGATTACAGGTAGAAACAACCTCAGTGCCTCCCTGGCTGCTCCCAACTCCAACAGATTGGAAGAAGTGCGAACCTGTGGCGGCCATCTTCCCTGGGTCTTCAACCCTTGGCAATGAGCCCCCCAACCCTGGAGGCTGGCATCCGATGTAATCATTATCCAATCCCCAGGGTTGATGGACCTGCCTCGGGCTAGATTGTCTTTCACCAACCACCAACGAAGATCGCTTCAGATAGATTGAGGGATATGTATCCTTTGATGCAGTGAGCCGTGGCTGAGAAGACAGAATTGGAACCTTCTTGTGTGCCACTGGGCCCAGGGCACCGCCGGAATACAGGCCGTCAGAGACCCCAGGAAACTCCTAGCCCTGTGGACTGTGATAACAGGAGAGGTCACCATATTTGATGCTTCTGCTGAAATGTGTTCTATTTTTTCTTCTGGCAGGAATATCTTGTACTGGAGCGTGTCGAGGGACATGCCCAAATACACCAGTGTCCGGGATGGAGTGAGATGACTTTTCTTCGAATTTATCATCCAACCGAACTGCACCAATGTGTTCAGAACATGATCCCGGTGCTGTATCAACAGAGCTTCGGACTGCGCCAGAACCAGCACGTCATCCAAGTAATGGAAGACCCGAATTCCTTGCTGACGAAGATAGGCGATCACCGTCACTAGGACTTTCGAAAATGCTCTGGGAGCGGAGCTGAGCCCAAATGGAAGGCATTGGAACTGAAAATGCTTGCCTGTATACATAAACCGCAGAAAGCGCCGATGAGCACTGTCAATTGGGATATGGAAATAAGCATTTTCCAGGTCCACTGATATCATCCAGTCGCCTCGGCGGATCACAGCTGCAATGGTTTTCAGGGACTCCATCCGGAATGACTGAGGCGTTAGAAAGGAGTTTAACTTTTTTAGATCCAACACCGGACGCCATCCGCCTGATGACTTCTGAACGAGAGAGAGCGGGGAGTACACCCCTCGACCATGCTCCCCCATTGGGACCGGAACTACGGCTTGAAGATCGACTAATTCCTTTATGTATGACTCGAGGGATAAACACTTCTCCGCCAAGGAGGGAATTTTCGTACCTATACAGATTCTTCCTGGAGGGGCAACCCGAAACCGAAGATGGAGGCCATTTCGAATCACTCCCAAGACCCAGGACACCGCCAAAGGCCATCAGCCTTGCCCCTACAGGCAGCTCCTGGGCGGGCCGACTTTCAGAAAGACTTGGCTGCAGCTTTTGAAGCCTGCGGGGCCTTTGCCTTGGATCGATCGGAGTAGGTGCCACGGGGGCGCCATGCGAAGCGTGAATAATCCCTGCCAGGCCGATAGGATCTTGCTTCCCTAAATTGATCCCGGAGTCTTCTATTGGATCGAAAGGACTGCTGGTTACGCCTCCAATCCTGGGGCAGGAGACCCGATTTCCCTCCGGTCACCCGACGGATAGCCTCCTCCAGTGTTTTACCGAAAAGAGTGCCTCCTGAAAAGGGGATAAAGCCTGCTTAGACGCCGAGTCCGCGGACCAGTGCTTCAGCCAAAGAGCCCGTCTAGCCGTGACCGAGTGTCCCATGATGCGGGCAGTAAACCTCACCAAATCGACAGCTGCCTCTGCCAGGAATTCCGCTGAAAACTTCAGGCCCTGCACACTTGCTGAGAGAGCCTCTTCCTCCGATCGAGTATCCAGAGACGGCTCTATATTCGCAGACCAGACCTTTATTGCTCTAGCAACTGAGGTCAGAGCCACCGCCGGCCTGCAAGCGGCCCCTGCTGTGGTAAATACCTTCTTCAACTCAGAGTCCGCTTTCCGTTCCATAGCGTCCTTAATGGAAACAGTCTCTTCCAGGGCAAAGTGATATGCCTGGCGAGACGCTGCAGGGATGCATCCACCCTGGGGGGTGTATCCCAAGAATTCACCTCTGACTTCTTGAACGGGTATAATTTGTGTACCCTGTTTTGTAAAGGTGGCTTCCGGTCGGGCTTTGACCACTCTTCCTCCATGAGGTCCTTAATTTCCATAATAAAAGGGAATTTTGGGAGCTCCTTTTTTAAATTCGGATAGTACCTTTTTGGTTCTTGAGGAACTGCAGACTCTTCCTCCCATTCAATAGCCTGTTTTACAGCGACTATAAAAGATGGTACCAGGGAAAAATCAAACGAGTATGACTCCAAAGCACTGTGACCCCCTACTGATTCCACCTCTTAACCCGAATCGACCACACCTGGTTCTGGGGAGTCCTCATCCCTAGACCTGTATCTTGTAGGCCTGACAGGAACTGGCAGTAAGGCTCTCATTTCTTCCTCCACAGCTCTCTTAATGTACCCCCTTATATCCTCAGAAGGTGAATGGCTTGTCTGACTTGCTTCCCTGAAACAAGGTTCACAGAGGCGTTTAGCAGGCAATGCTTTCGCCCCACAGGCCCAACATGATTCGGAAACTCCCTCCACCGGAGGCGCCTGGTTGCTGGCCTGCCTATTAGACGGCCCTGGGGAGTCCGATGAAGGGCTGATCTGGACATGGTGTCGTTTAGACTTGGCCTTTGAGTGCGGAGGCTTGGGAGATGGAGAGCGATGATCGCTAGAGGAAGAAATTGTCCTCTTCCGATTCCTGAGCGAGGAACTCCTCCCCCTGTAATAAGGGAATAACACCGACTTGTCAGTAGTGCATACAATCAAAGCATATGACAGAAATCCTCAGAAGTCCCTTACCTTTCCACAGACTTCAGTGCCTCCTGACCTGGTGAACTCATCCTGGGCTAGGGAGAAATGAACAGGAAGGCAAGGCTTACTTTCCCCCTTTCACTGTCTGTAAAAAAAACCCCCATAGAGCAATAACCAGCCTGACACTCACCAGGAAGGTGCAAGAAAGAGACAACTCCTAAGCAGCAATTTCTTATGGAGACCGTCAGTAACGCTGCAAGAACATCAAGGCAATCATTAGGCATGTGAGATAAAAAGCAGATGCTTACCTCCCCCCATTCCTCTGCTCACCAAGTGGGGAAGACACAAACGTTCACTGCAGCTGACAGCCACACTGAAGCTGACTGCAGCCTGGGAATTTAAAATCCCCGCCCCCCCCCCCCCCGAACCGGCCAATCAGACGCAGCCATTCAGCAACCAAACAGAGCCGAGCTGCCCAGCCAATCGGGAGAGGTGTGGTGACATCATGCACATGCGCCGCCGCCCCCCTCCTGTCAGTGGAACGCAGGAAGGGGAAGCAGAGCCGAGGAGGAGAGGGGAATGGAGGAGATTCCTGCGTTCCAACAGCCACTGACAGAAACCCCAAGGAGCTAATACACAAAAGATCAGAGAAGCCCAGAAGAGAAGCCCAGAGGAAGGCACATGAAAGGGATCTGTGAGCCCACCAAATACCTCAGCCCAGGATGGTCAGAACTTTGCACGACTGACAGCAATTATGCCTGCGCTCCTCTCTGGCACCAAGAGAGTCCCTATCCAGCGGCTTTACCACAAACAAGGGACCTTCCACCACAGGGACAGAATGGCAGGAACCCAGGGACGTCGGGAGCAAGGACAGAAT
>BLSH010226366.1:318899-345586 GCA_018402905.1 Glandirana rugosa
AAGCTGACTGCAGCCTGGGAATTAAAAATCCCCGCCCCCCCCCCCCCCGAACCGGCCAATCAGACGCAGCCATTCAGCAACCAAACAGAGCCGAGCTGCCCAGCCAATCGGGAGAGGTGTGGTGACATCATGCACATGCGCCGCCGCCCCCCTCCTGTCAGTGGAACGCAGGAAGGGGAAGCAGAGCCGAGGAGGAGAGGGGAATGGAGGAGATTCCTGCGTTCCAACAGCCACTGACAGAAACCCCAAGGAGCTAATACACAAAAGATCAGAGAAGCCCAGAAGAGAAGCCCAGAGGAAGGCACATGAAAGGGATCTGTGAGCCCACCAAATACCTCAGCCCAGGATGGTCAGAACTTTGCACGACTGACAGCAATTATGCCTGCGCTCCTCTCTGGCACCAAGAGAGTCCCTATCCAGCGGCTTTACCACAAACAAGGGACCTTCCACCACAGGGACAGAATGGCAGGAACCCAGGGACGTCGGGAGCAAGGACAGAATAAGAACGCCATCACCAGGTACTGCCTGCCTTTTTTATAGAGCTAGTTTAAGGATGTCCTATACGGGGTCAAGGGGCGGGGTTGACCCGAGGTCGTGCTGCCATGGGGCTGAGCCAGGAAAACTGGTTAATATAACAATTTTGTGGGGGGGATTCTTAATTTTCCAAACTATTGTGGGGGAAAAAAATTGTAACTTCAAAAAACTCACTATGCCTCTTACTAAATACCTTTGAACTGTCATCTTTACAAAAAGGGGTCATTTGGGGGTTATCTGTACTGTCCTGACATTTTAGGGCCTCAAGAAATGAGTTAGGCCATCAGTATATCCGGATTGATCAATTTTTACTGATATGTGGCAGAGCTTGTAGACTCTATAACTTTAAACCATACCTATTATCATACTCTTTGTCAGGATTTTTGTACCAAAGACATGTAGCAGAATACATTCTGGCCAAAATTTATGATGAAATTTGATTTTATTGGATTTCTTTTAAAACAGAAAGTAGAAAATATTGTTTGTTTTTTTTTTTTTCAAAATGTTTGCTCTTTTTTCGCTTATATCGCAAAAAATAAAAAACCCAGTGGTTTTAAATACCACTAAAAGAAAGCTCTATTTGTGTGAACAAAATGATAAAAATTTCATTTGGGTACAGTGCAGCATGACTGAGTAATTGTCATTGAAAGTGTGACAGCACTGAAAGCTGAAAATTGGTCTGGAAAGGAAGGGAGTGAAAGTGCCCAGTATTGAGGTGGTTAACCACTTCAGCCCCGGAAGGATTTCCCCCTTTAGGACCAGAGCACTTTTTGCTGCCTCACTTTAACTGACAATTGCGGTTGTGCGACATTGTACCCAAACTAGTTTTTGCTAGTAATGGCGGCGATCTGCAATTTTTAGCGGGACTGCGACATTGCAGCGGACACTTTTAACACTTTTTTGGGACCATTGACATTTATACAGCGATCAGTACTATGAAAATGCACTGATTACTGTATAAATGTCACTGGCAGGGAAGGGGTTAACACTAGGGGGCGATCAAAGGGTTAACGGTGTTCCCTGGGATGTGTTACTAACTGTGTGGGGGCTGGGCTGACTGGGGGAGGAGAGTGATCGTGGCTCCCATGTACAGAAAAAAGAATATCACTCTCCTCCTCCCCTGTCAGAATGGAGATCCGTGTGTCACTGCAGGGGAGCGATCGCGGGTAGCCGGCGGACATCGAGTGAGCCCTACCCGCTTCCTGGCTCCCCCGATCCTCCGGTGGCGCGCGTGCTCACAGTTTGCGATCTCGCAGCTGCTGTTAGGTGATGGCGGTTTGCGATATCAAGCCATGTTCCCGCCGTCAATCCTCAGCAGGCGGTCGGCAACTGGTTAAAGAGCTTTCATTTTTTTGTAGGAGACATTACAGCATCCACTTTTGACCAGGAGGAGCTTATAACTTGTGCACATTCCTGTTTCATGGTAGGATTATCCAACTATAATGGACCCATGTGCCACGAATAAACTATTTGCTTGACCACCTAATGTAGACATATACCCTGTAGCAAGTGGTTATACCAAGCTCATCCCTGTCATTTTTTACAACCTGCCATTGGTTATTTAGTAAAAGTGATTTAGGCAACTCTACAGCCACCCGATCACTTTTACTGTACTTAGAAGGTCAAGTGGCTGTGATTGTGATAGCTGCAAAACGCTTTTCCCCAACAGCCCCTCCTGTCCATCCCAGGTGCTTGTATATGACATCATGTGGGATGAACAGGAGGGGCCGGCAGGGAACAGCACACCTGAGGAGGAATCATCACAGCCGCCTCTCTGCTTAGCCCTGCATATGAAGGAGACCGCTGTCCTGCCATGTGTCCTGATCCTATCTAAGGTGCCCTGCTGCATGCCCTGATCACATGTAAGGTGCCCTGCCGTGTGCCCCATAATGTGCCTTGCTCCCATGTAATGTGCCCTGCTGCCCCCTGTACACTGCTTATCTCAAGTTTGACCCAGCATTGATAATCTGTGCAGCATAAAAGCAAGCACAAGTTTCACAATAAACATGAACATTTTAATATTGATTCTATTATTTAATGCTGTTTCTAAAATAATTATTGTTATATCAACTGCTCACTGACCACACCAATGTTCCTTGAGCTGTGTATGTGAAAATTATTTCAGGGGTTCCCTAAGAATTCAAATGTTTTGCCAAAGGTTCCTCCAAGGTAAAAATGTTGAGAAACCCTGCTCAAGGGAAGTATTCAATTGCTGGACATGTTAGTATATTTTATTTATATGCTTTAAGAGTCATCTGTTGGGCTTTCAATTAGGCGGTGGTGCGCATAATGAACAGAGATGGCGTCACTGAGGATTCTGCAAAGAACAGATTGTCCAGCCAGATGTCTAATAATGAGCGGATAGCTTCATCCAATGTGGTTTTTTGCACCCTTTGGGATCCAGAGATCACTCAGATACAGGTCAGTATATTGGGATTTTGCAATGATTAAATGCAACAAAACAATTCAATGCTCACATCCTTTGCAGTGATACAACACCTGCAATCTCCCTTGCTTCCCTGGATTGTCTTCCCAGTTGCAGCATCTTCAACCATCTTGACTGGTTGACTGGAGATTGGATGGATGTACTCCACATGCACTGTAGATACACAGACACCAAGACATGCTGGGAGTATACAGTATCTCCCAAAAGGGAGTACACCCCTCATATTTTTGTAAATATTTTATTATATCTTTTCGTGTGACAACACTGAAGAAATTACACTTTGCTACAATGTAAAGTAGTGAGTGTACAGCTTGTATAACAGTGTAAATTTGCTGTCCCCTCAAAATAACTCAACACACAGTCATTCATGTCTAAACAGCTGGCAACAAAAGTGAATACACCCCTAAGTGAAAATGTCCAAATTGGGCCCAAAGTGTACATTTTTTGTGTGGCCACCATTATTTTCCAACACTGCTTTAACCCTCTTGGGCATGGAGTTCACCAGAGCTTCACAGGTTGCCACTGGAGTCCTCTTCCACTCCTCCATGACGACATCATGGAGCTGGTGGATGTTAGAGACCTTGCGCCGCTCCACCTTCCATTTGAGGATGCCTCACAGATGCTCAGTAGGGTTTAGGTCTGGAGACATGCTTGGCCATTCCATCACCTTTACCCTCAGCTTCTTTAGGAAGGCAGTGGTCGTCTTTGATGTGTGTTTGGGGTTATGTTGGATTACTGCCCTGTTGGCCAGTCTCCAAAAGGAGGGAATCGTCTTCTGCTTCAGTATGTCACAGTACATGTTGGCATTCATGGTTCCCTCAATGAACTGTAGCTCCCAAGTGCTGGCAGCATCCATGCAGCCCCAGACCGTGACACTCCCACCACCATGCTTGACTGTAGCCAAGACACACTTGTCTTTGTACTCCACCTGGTTGCCGCCACACACGCTTGACACCATCTGAACCAAGTAAGTTTATTTTGGTCTCATCAGACCACAGGACATGGTTCCAGTAATCTATGTCCCTAGTCTGCTTGTCTTTAGCAAACTGCGGGCTTTCTTGTGCATCATCTTTAGAAGAGGCTTCCTTCTGGGACGACAGCCATACAGACCAATTTGATGCAGTGTGCGGCCTATGGTATGAGCACTGACAGGCTGACCCCCCACCCCTTCAACCGCTGCAGCAATACTGCCAGCATTCGTATGTCTATTTCCCAAAGACAACCTCTGGATATAACGCTGAGCATGTGCACGCAACTTCTTTGGTTGACCATGGTGAGGCCTGTTCTAAGTGGAATCTGTCCTGTTAAACTGCTGTATTGTCTTGGCCACTGTGCTGCAGCCCAGTTTCAGGGGCTTGGCAATCTTCTTATACCCTAGGCCATCTTTATGTAGAGCAGCAATTCTTTTTTACTCTTCTGTTCACTGACAGACACAGCCTTCTTATGACACGTGGGGTTATGCTCATATCACTAGGAGTAGACTAGGCAAAAATAAAACAAAAGCATAGGTTGGCCCCTCCCAGGGGGCCTTCCTCACCTTAGCATATAATCCCCCTGCTCTGCATAGCACATCAGTTTTAAATTGCCTAGTGCAAGGAGTAGACCTGGTTCCCTATGGGATCTGCAGTCTCCTGAAGATTTTTTTCTGATGAAGACTATCAAGAAGCCGACTGGTGGTATAGAGGATATCTAGAATCCAAAAACTTTCCCCAGTCCGGCCGACACTATGCGAGCTACCCTTAGCGGGGGCCCGCCGCATAGCGCCCGTTCCGTGCGGGCGGCCAGTGGCTAAAACCCACTAGAGCCCAGTGACTGGTTTTGTTCCTGTCCAGGGGCCTGGCCAGCAGCATGCCTCTCTATGGGGAGGTAAGTCTGCTCCGGGTGGCTACCCGCTGCGCCCGTCAGATTGGTGAGTGGAGCCCTCTTCCGTCCTAGGGGCGCGGAGAGTGAGCACCTGGCAGCTTCTGTGGTAGCCGGCCGGTGGGGGTCTGTTAGTGGGGACACACTGGGTGGTACCCCTTTGAGGATTATCTCCCCCTCCCCCCCACTCCCCCTCCCCCCCTGCAGTACCGCACCTTGCACTGACCGTTAAGCGCTGCATTAAGCGGTTCGCCGCCATTCGGTGTGGATCAGTTCGTTCGTCCGCCGACTGTGCCATTTTTCTATAAGCTCTGCTTGTGTTAATGGCAGCATCCATTGTTTGGTAACCCATGCGGTTTTCAGCCTGTCCTCTGGCGGCCCCCAGTGGTCATTTTTGGTATTACAGGAAGTGATAAAAACGGATGTAGTACTTCCAGTTTCACTTGGACAACGTAGCTGACACTCTGTGGTGCATGCTCTTGAAGTGCAGTGGATTTTTGGGCATTGCTCATTCCGGTCACAGTGCTGAGGCATTTAAAACCGCAAGTATAGCTGGCTCTCCCTGGGTGCTGGTAGCGGTGGGTGCAATCCTCCCGGGTCTCCCTGGCTGATTGGTGGGGTAGAGGTGGTGGTCACACAGTGGGGGTGCCGGAAGGCTGCGGATCAACAATCCACCCCGGGAACCTTGGTGTCCTTGGAACAGCTGATGGTGGTATTTGGGGAGTTCTTTCCCCAAAAAACGCCCCCCCCATTCCTCAGTGGAGGATTCCGATCCAGAAAGCACCTCAGTGGTTACACCTGTGGACCTATCAGAGGGTGAACTGCCCTCAGAAGGCGAAGGTGATCAGGAGGCTCTTTTTTCGCGTGATAAATCGATAGTGGCCGCTCTGATCACTGATGTCCGCGACTCCATGCGGCTTGACCAAGCAGGGGAGTCGCATGAGTCCACATATATTTGTGGATCACTTAAACCCCCTGGGTCCCCTAGGGCTTACCCTTATGATCAGGTATTTGAACAGGCGGTGTTCAAGGAATGGCTGCGGCCACCAAATTCCTTTTGCTTTTCCTAAAAGCTTTGCTGTTAGCTACCCCTTTGAGGATAGCTTTACTAAGAGATGGGCTTCCCCAACGGTGGACCCCCAGTGGCCCGTCTGAATAAGGCAACGACCATTCCCTTGGAGGAGTCCTTTTAAGGAGGCGGCCGATCGCCGCATGGAGGCAGTGTCTAAGGCACTGTTCTTGTTGGCTGGGTCAGCCATGCGGCCAGCTCTGGTGGCTGCTATGGCAGCACAATCTCTTCACGAGCACGCTGCCACACTGCAGACTGGTTTAACTTGTGAGTGTGCACAGACTGAGGTGCAGCGGGCACAACATTTGGAAGAGGGTCTCCGCTACATATGCCATGCTGCTTTGGACCTTCCCATATTGTCAAAAATGTCTGTTTTTGCAATTGTTATCAGGCGGGTGCTGTGGCCCCGCTCTTGGTCGGGCGACCAGGCTTCAAAGAAAGCTCTTGCAGATCTTCCCTTTCAGGGAGGGCGTCTGTTTGGCCCACAATTGGATGAAATCATTAAGGATTTCACAGGAGGGAAGAGTACTTTCCTTCCAGAGCCAAAGCGGCAGGATTTTCGCCGTAGGCAGGGCCCTGTTTCTTCAGGTCAGAAGAAGTTTTTTCGGGCACCCGGCTCAGCGGGTAAGGGCTTCAAGTCCAGTAAGGCTTCCGCTGGGCCCAGTAAAAGGCCCTGGCATCATAAGTCTGAAAAAGCGAAGGATAAATCATCCTCCGCATGATGGGTTTCCCCCGCCCGACTCACGGGTGGGGGGGCCGGTTGCTGGGGTTCGCAGACAGATGGACTGCCCACATCACCGATCGGTGGGTACTGGAGGTGGTGTCCTCCAGGTACAGGATATAATTCATCTCTCTGCCCCCAGAAAGGTTCTGACCTTCAAACTTGAGACTCCCTCAGGGGCGTCGGGAGTCGCTTCTAGGCGCCGTTCGGGCGCTTGCCGAACGGGGTGATTGTACCGGTACCCATGGTGGAAAGATTTCACGGGTTTTACTCAAACCTCTTTGTGGTGCCCAAAAAGGGCGGTGTCAGGCCAGTTCTGGACCTGAAGGCATTAAACCGCTTCGTAAAGACGAAGAGATTCAGGATGGAGTCCATCCGCTTGGTCGTGGCCGCCCTGCACCAAGGGGAATTCATGGCGTCCCTGGATATCAGGGACGCGTATCTGCATGTTCCAGTTTGTCACAGTCACCAGCGTTTTCTACGCTTCGCAGTGGGGGACCTGCATTACCAGTTTGTGGCACCTCCCTTCCGTCTGGCTTCATCTCCCCGAGTGTTCACAAAGGTGGTGGCCCCGATGCTGGCGCTGCTGAGACAGAGAGGTACGCGGTGGTAGCGTACCTCGACGATTTACTCCTGAGAGCAGAGTCGGCTGCGGCTCTGGAGGAGAACGTGACAGTCACGGTGTCCACGTTAAAAGAGTTTGGTTGGCTGATCAACCTGCAGAAATCATCGTTGACTCCATCCTGCCGGCCGGAATACCTGGGTCTGATTCTGGACACGGTGCAGGCAAGGGTGTTTTTACCACCAGACAAGCTCCTGACACTTCAGACAGCAGTACGAACCCTGTTATCATGCCAGTGGTCCTCCTTACGGTTCTGTATGCGATTGTTGGGGCTCATGGTGTCGACTTTCAAAGCGATACCTTACGCCCAGAGTCACACTCGGCACCTGCAGAAGGCGATTTTGTCGCAATGGGACAAATCCCCCCCCCTATCCCTAGACAGATCAGCTTGGATCATCAGTCCCGATGATCCTTGATTTGATGGATTCGTGCTCCGGCCCTAAAGTTGGGAAAATGTTTTCTCCCCCTCAATTGGTCGATAGTAAGGACGGATGCCAGCCTATCGGGCTGGGGAGGGGTCCTGGGTCAGTTCTCTGCCCAGGGTCGTTGGTCAGTGCAGGAAGCTTGTCTTCCAATAAATGTACTGGAACTGAGAGCGATCAGACTTTTGCCTGCGAGGCCTCCCTGTCCGGGTTCAGTTGGACAATGCCACAGCTGTGGCATATGTGAACCATCAGGGCGGAACAAGAAGCTCGGCAGCAGCCGCGGAGGCGGCTCTGATCCTTTGGTGGGCAGAACTTCACGTGCCAGCTCTGTGCAATCCACATCCCAGGCGTGGAAAACTGGCAGGCGGACTTTCTCAGCCGCCGGACTCTGGATCAGGGGAAATGGGCCCTACATCTGGAAGTGTTCCACCAGATTTGCCTCAAGTGGGGCACGCCAGAGGTGGACCTCATGGCCTCCAGGTTCAATCACAAGGTACAGACCTTTGTGTGCAGAACAAAAGATCCGTTGGCGGTCGCCTCGGACGCACTTGTAGCGCCCTGGGGTCGGTATCGGCTACTGTACATCTTTTCTCCTCTAAAGCTTCTACCGCGGGTTCTGCGCAGGATAGAAGCAGAGGGAATCCCGACAATCCTAGTAGCTCCAGATTGGCCTCGGCGTCCTTGGTACGCCGGTGTAGTACGGATGGTGACCGATGTTCCGTGGCGTCTTCCACTTCGCGAAGACCTACTGTCTCAGGGGCCCATCTTGCACCCTGCTTTACCCTCGCTGGCTTTGACGGCTTGGCTATTGAGTCCCAGGTGTTGAGGGATAGGGGTTTCTCGGACTCCATGATCCCTACTATGATTGAAGCACGTAAAGGTACCTCACGTAAGATTTATCATAGGACCTGGAAGGCCTATATTACCTGGTGCGAGGCAGGGGGTTGGAACCCCCGCTCTTATATAGCGTCCAGAGTACTGACATTTTTGCAGCAAGGACTGGACAAGAACCTGGCATTAAGTACGCTTAAGGGTCAGATTTTGGCCCTGGCGGTTCTTTTTGAACGGCCCTTGGCATCTCATTCATTGATCCGTACATTTGTACGGGGGTACGTCATGTGGCTCCTCAGATACATTCGCCTCTGGCACCATGGGATTTGAATCTGGTGCTTTCTGTGCTGCAGAAACCACCATATGAAAAGATTAGGGACATTCCCTTGCGACTGTTGTCGCAGAAAGTGGCTTTCCTGGTGGCTGTCACATCCGCTAGGCGGGTGTCCGAGTTGGCAGCATTATCCTGCAAGTCATCTTACTTAGTCCTTCATAAGGACAAGGCGGTTTTGCGACCTTTCCCTTCGTTTCTTCCGAAGGTGGTTTCTCCTTTTCATTTAAATGAGGATATTGTTCTTCCCTCATTGTGCCCGCACCCGTCGCATCCCAAAGAAGTTGAACTGCATTCTTTGGATGTGGGGAGGGCTTTGCGGGTGTATTTGTTTTTTACAGCTTCTTTTCGGAAGTCTGATTCTTTATTTGTGCTGACGGAAGGGTCGTGCAAAGGCACGTCGGCTACCATTTCTCGTTGGATAAGGAAGACCGTGACTCATGCATATGAGATTCAGGGCAAGGTTCCCCCGTTTCCAGTCACGGCTCATTTCACCAGGATAATTCGTACTTCCTGGGCGTTTAGACACCAGGCCTCGGTGTCTCAGGTGTGCAAAGCGGCTACTTGGGCCTCAGTACACACGTTTACTAAGTTTTACAAAATTGATGTTTCAGCATCTTCGGATGCTGCCTTTGGCCGCAAAGTATTACAAGCGGCAGTGTAGGCGCGATTAGCGCCGCCTGAGAGGGCTTTTTCTGTTGGGTACAGTTGTTATAGTTTGCCCCCCCCTCTTGATTGGCACAGCTTTGGGACGTCCCCACGTGTCATAAGAAGGCTGCGTCTGTCAGTGAACGGAAGAGTAAAAGGGATTTTATTATAACTTACCGTAAAATCCTTTTCTCTGAGTTCACTGACAGACGCAGCACCCACCCCTCTGTGTTGAGTTTGTACGGCTTGTTACGAACTGATGTGCTATGCAGAGCAGGGCGATTATATGCTAAGGTGAGGACGGCCCCCTGGGAGGGGCCAACCTATGCTTTTGTTTTATTTTTGCCTAGTCTACTCCTAGTGATATGAGCATAACCCCATGTGTCATAAGAAGGTTGCGTCTGTCAGTGAACTCAGAGAAAAGGATTTTACGGTAAATTATAATAAAATCCCTTTTTCACATCCTCAGAGAGTTCTTTGCCATGAGGTGCCATGTTGAACTTCCAGTGACCAGTATGAGAGAGTAAGAGTGAGAACACCAAATTTAACACCCCTGCTTCACATTCACACCTGAGACCTTGTAACACTAACAAGTCACATGACACAGGGGAGGGAAAATGGCTAATTGGGCCCAATTTGGACTTTTTTCACTTAGGGGTGTACTCACATTTATTGCCAGCGGTTTAGACATTAATGACTGTGTGTTGAGTTATTTTGAGGGGCAGCAAATTTACACTGTTATACAAGCTGTACACATACTACTTTACATTGTAGCAAAGTGTAATTTCTTTAGTGTTGTCACATGAAAAGATATAGTAAAATATTTACAAAAATGTGAGGGGTGTACTCATTTTTGTGAGATACTGTACATTGAGTTGTAAATGTGTCCCTCTGGGTATATTTTAAAGCATGAACATTATACAATTAGGTGTGCTTTCCCTTTAAATAACATACACATCCAATAAAGTGCATTAATATGCAGTGAGTATAGAAGAGAATCAATCCACCCTTTTGTTGCTTTGCAGCCTTAAATGAAGACAGAAAATATTTTTTTTACCCAGCTGTATTTACAGCTCCAGTGCAACTTATAACATCCAAGTGAAAGACATAACACCAACATGTCAGAAAATAAAAATTAAAAACAGAATGAGTTGGATAAAGGATCACCCCCTCCTAAAAATTACTTGTAAACTCAATCAGATGTAGCTAATCATCTTCTCAATGGCACACAAAAGCCTTTTGACTTTCAACTGTGGTCATTTTGATTAGCTCAGCATGAAAAGAGTTTTCATGGAGCATTTCAGTCCCTGGTAGTGCAACTGAAGCAAATAATTATGGATGGCAAGGCACTGTCAAAAGATCTCTGGGATTAAGTTGTGGACAGGCACAATGTATACAAAAAAATTCAAAAGCGATATTAATGCCTAAAAGCACAGTGAAGTCTATTATTGAGAAGGTATTTGGTACAACACAGACCGTCCCTGGATCATGACCTCGCTCCAAACTGGATGACAGAGCCAGGAGATAACTGGACATAGAGACTACCAAGAGGCCTACAGCAACCCTGAAGCAGTTGCAGGGATTTATAACATAGTGGTCATTTTGTGCATGTGACAACACTCTTACAAATTCTCCACATTGTATGTGGATTGTATGGGAGGGTTGCAAGAAGAATCTACTCCTCAGGAAAGGCCACAGTAAAAATGACCACACAGTGGTTGAAGGAGAGAAATGTGAATGGCTTTGCATGGCCTAGTTAGAGCCCAGATTTAAACCCTTTACAACCACTTTAACCTACAGGTAAGCCTATAATAAGGCTTACCTGTAGGTACCGAGCATATCTCCTAAACTTGCACAGTTTAGGAGATGTTCTCTGTATACGCTTGTGCCAACATCATTGGCGCATGCACAGTGAAGAAACGGACCAACGTGCCGTTCCTGCACTAGGATCATGCCGCGATCGGCGGCTCCTGCGCGCATCCGCGGGAGTAACGTCAGATGACTTCGGCCAGTCACAGAGCTGGAGTCCGCGGCCCCGGAACGAAGAGTGGCGAAGATGGATGCGGCCTGCACAGGGGACAGCGTGGGCTCCGATTGCAGGTAAGTGGCACATAATGGGCTAGTATGCGATGCATACTAGCCCATTATGCTTTTATTTGCAGGGAACTAGAGAGGAAGTAAAACCCATCAGGGTTTATTTCCTCTTTAACCACTTCCTTAATGGCATATTGTAAAATGACGCTGGCAAGGTGGCTCTCACATCACGGCGTTCGGGGGTGAGGCACGTCCCTCGGACACAGCCCATCCCCGATTAGTGTAAAGAGCCAGTAGAAATTGGCTCTTTACCACGTGACCAGCTGTGTCCAAGAACAGCAAGTGTGTCAACAAACTGCAGTAACAAGCTGTTACCGGGTTCTCCTCCTCACACACCGATTGTGTGTGAGAAGGAGATTGCGATAACAGCTTGTTACCGCTTACTGTGTACACCAAGCACACTGATTACCACCCCATCAAAGTACCTGTCACAGCCCATCTGAGTACCCACGTACCTGTCACAGCCCATCAGAGTACCCGAGTACCTGTCACAGCCCATCAGAGTACCCGAGTACCTGTCACCATCTCATCTAAGTAACCAACTTTCTGTCACCAGCCCATCTAAGTACCCAGAGTACCTGTCACCAGCCCATCTGAGAATCTGTCACCAGCCCATCAGATTACCCGAGCACCTGTCACCAACCCATCTGAGTACCTATCACAAGCCCATCTGAGTACCCGGGTACCTGTCACGAGCCCAACTGAGTACCCGAGTACCTGTCACGAGCCCATCTGAGTACCCAAGTACCTGTCACCAACCCATCTGCGTACCCGAGTACCTATCACAAGCCCATCTGAGTACCCGAGTACCTGTCACCAGACCATCAGAGTACTCGAGTACCCTTTACAAGCTCATCAGAGTACCCGAGTACCTATCTGCAGCCAATCAGAGTACCTATCTGCTTTGCTTTCCAAAATGGGTTAATTCCACTGTCCTGGTGTCCCAGGACCTTCAAAAGTGTAATAGGTCGTTAGGATATTTTATGTGTAATTTATGCTCCTAAAACGCCTGCTGGTGCTCCCTGCATGTTGGACCTCTGTGGCCAGGCTGTGTAAACGTTTCACACATGTGGTATTGCCATACTCAGGACGAGTAGCAGAATGTCATTTTGGGTGTAATTTGGGCTATGTACATGCTATGTGCTAGAAATATCTTATAAATTTACCACTTTGTGTAAAAATAAAAAAAAATTTCATTTTCTTTCTGCGTTTTTCAAAGTCTTGTGGAAAAAAATTAACATTTTCAAAAGACTCATGATGCCTCATAGAATATACGTTGGGGTGTTTGCTTTCCAAAATTGGGTCATTTTGTGGGTAATTCCACTGTCCTGGTGCTCCAGGGCCTTCAAAATTGTAATAGGTAGGAATGAAATTAGATGTGTAATTTATGCTCCTAGAACGCCTAAAGGTACTACTTCACTGTTGGGCGTCTCTGTGTCACACATGTGGTATCACCATACTCGGTATGAATAGCAGAATGTATTTTGTAGTGTAATTTTTGCTATGTAAATGCTATGTGTGTGAAATATCATATGAATTGACAACTTTGTGTAAAAAATATTAATTTTCGTTTTCTTTCCACGTTTTCTAAAGACTTGTGGAAAAAAATGAACCGTACAAAAGACTCATAATGCCTCATAGAATATGCGTTGGGGCGTTTGCTTTCCAAAATGGGGTCATTTTGTGGGTAATTCCATTGTCCTGGTGCTCCAGGGCCTTCAAAAGTGTAATAGGTCGTTAGGATATTTTATGTGTAATTTATGCTCCTAAAACGCCTGATGGTGCTCCCTGCATATTGGACCTCTGTATGTGGCCAGGTTGTGTAAAAGTCTCACACATGTGGTATTGCCATACTTGGGACGAGTAGCAGAATGTCATTTTGGGTGTAATTTGGGCTATGTACATGCTATGTGTTTTGTGGGTAATGCCATTGTTCTGGTGCTCCAGGGCCTTCAAAAGTGTAATAGGTCGTTAGGAAATTAGATGTGAAATTTCTGCTCCTAGAATGCCTAATGGCACTTCCTGCATGTTCAGCCTCTGTATGTGGCCAGGGTGTGAAAAAGTTGCACACATGTGGTATCGCCATACTTGGGAGGAGTAGCAGAATGTATTTTGGGGTGTGATTGGAAGTATGCATATGCTGTGTGTGAGAAATAACTTTTTTTTTTTTACACAAAATTGCCATAATAATTTCTTCATTTTCCCAAGAATTATGGGAAAAAAATTACACCTTCAGAAAACTCGCCAAGCCACTTACTAAATACCTCGGACTGTCTACTTTTCAAAAAGGGGTAATTTGGGGGGTATTTGCACTTTCCCGACAGGGCCTCAAGAAATTAGATAGGCCATCAGTATAGTAGGGGTGAACGATTTTCAATGATTGGCACCATAGCTTGTAAACTCTATAACTTTCACACAGACCAAATAATATACACTTATTTGGGTTATTTGTACCAAAGATAGGTAACCGTATAGGTTTTGGCCCAAATTTATGAACACAAATGGCTTATTTGCAAAATTGTATCATAGAAACTAAAAAAAAGTGTGTTTTTTGTCAAAATTTTTGCCCTTTTTTCACTTATGTCGTAAAAAAAATAAAAAACCCAGAGGTGATTAAAGTAAGTGTCCTGTATTTAAGTGGTTAAGCCCCATTAAAAATCTGTGGAACGACTTGAAGCCTGCAGTCCACAAATGGACACCATCATATTTTATTGAACATGAGCAGTTCTGCAAAGAAGAGTGCACACATATAGCAACGTCTAGATGTGCAAAGTTAGTTAAAGACATATTCCAACAGACTAAAGCCACTTTTACACTGAGGCCGCCCGAGCGTCAGCGGTAAAACGACGCTAGTTTAGTGGCGCTGTAACGCTTGGGCGGCAGTGGTGCGCTTTCAACACCCCTGACAGGGGTTAAAAGCGATGTCGCTCTGCACTTCCAAGGCAACGTGCAGGCGCTACGGAAGCGCAGCCCATTGTTTTCAATGGCAGGGGTGGTGGAGGAGCGGTGGATCACCACTCACTGCACCACCCCAAAGATGCTGTTTGCAGAACTTTTTGTAACATCCTGCAAGCGTACCGCCCCAGTGTGAAAGCACTCGGGCTTTCACATTGGGGTGGGTTGGGGGATTTTTGAGGCGATTTACAGGCGTTATTTTTAGCAAAAAAACTCCTGTAAAACGCCTCAGTGTGAAAGTGGCCTAAAGGTTATAATTAAAGCAAAAGTTAGTTCAACAAAATAGTGACACAAGGGGTGATTTTTTTCCAACTCCGTGATTCTGTTTTTAATTTTTCTTTTTTCAGAATCAGAATCAGAAAAGGTTTATTGCCATGATCTGTAAACAAGGTTCACGGATTAGGAATTTGTCTTGATGTTTTGGCGCAGAAGAAGAATAAAAAATACAAAAAAATAAAAAGTACTAAGTAAAATACACGATAAATACAAAAGTAATCACAAGATTTACAGGGTTGGATAGGATAACTGTACAGGCTATTTAGACTGGGACATGTGCAAATGCAAAATTTAAATTTACAGTGTCAAAGTGGCAAAGTACAAAAATTTACAGTGTGTAAAGTGTCAAGTGTTAATGAGTCCCACAGCAGATGGATAGAAACTGTTTTTGTGGCGGGAGGTTCTGGTCCGAATGGACCGTAGCCTCCTGCCTGAGGGGAGTGGCTGATATAGTCCATGTCCAGGGTGAGAAGGGTCGGCTGTGATCCGACCTGCTCGTCCCCGAGTCCTGGAGATGTACAGGTCGTGGATGGATGGAAGGCTGCAGCCGATCACCTTCTCTGCAGAGCGCACAATGCGCTGCAGTCTCTGTCTGTCCCTGGCTGTGGCTCCAGCGTACCACACGGTGATGGAGGAGGTGAGGATGGATTCGATGATGGATTCGATGATGGCCGTGTAAAACTGCACCATCTGCATCGGCAGCTTTGCTTTCCTCAGCTGCCGTAGGAAGTACATCCTCTGCTAGGCCTTCTTGATGAGGGAGCCGATGGTGGGCTCCCACTTGAGGTCATGGGTGATGGTGGTCCCGAGGAAGCGGAAGGAGTCCACGGTGGTGACGGGTAGGTCTGTCAGGGCGAGGGGGGGCTGTGACTTTTCTGAAGTCCACGATCATCTCCACTGTCTTCTGGGCGTTGAGCTCCAAGTTGTTGGCACTGCACCAGGACACCAGCCGGTCCACCTCCCTCCTGTAGGCCGACTCATCACCGTCTGAGATGAGCCCGATGAGGGTGGTGTCGTCCGCAAACTTAATCAGTTTGACGGACTCATGGCTGGAGGTGCAGCAGTTGGTGTACAGCAGTGGTTCTCAACTCCGGTCCTCAGGACCCACCAACAGGCCAGATTTTAAGTATTACCTTGGAGAGATGGAGACTAGAATACTGCAATCACTGAGCAGCAAATTATATCAGCTGTGATGTATTTCAGTTATCCTGCAAACCTGGCCTGTTAGTGGGTCCCGAGGACCGGAGTTGAGAACCACTGGTGTACAGGGAGAAGAGCAGAGGAGAAAGTACACAGCCCTGTGGAGCTCCTGTGCTGATGGTGATGGTGTCAGAGACATTCTTCCCCAGCCGCACGCACTGCCTCCGGTCCAACAGGAATTCAGTGATCCACCTGCAGGTGGAGTCAGGCACATTGAGCTGGGAGAGCTTGTCCTGGAGCAGAGCAGAGAGATGGTGTTGAAGGCAGAGCTGAAGTCCACAAACAGGATCCTGGTGTAGGTTCCCGGGGAGTCCAGATGCTGGAGGATGAAGTGGAGGGCCAGGTTGATGGCGTCGTCTACAGATCTGTTGGCTCTGTAGGCGAACTGCAGGGGGTCCAGGAGGGGGGAGGTGATGGACTTGAGGTAGGACAAAACCAGCCGCTCAAATGACTTCATGACTACAGATGTCAGCGCCACCGGCCTGTAGTCATTAAGTCCAGTGATCCGGGGCTTCTTGGGGACAGGGACGATGATGGAGGACTTGAAGCACCCTGGGACCTGGCAAGACTCCAGAGAGGTGTTAAAAATGTCTGTGAAGACAGGAGTTAGCTCATCAGCACAGTGTCTCAGTGTGGCAGGAGACACGCCGTCCGGCCCAGGTGCTTTGCGGGTCTTTTGTCTTTTAAATTGCCTCCACACATCCTGTTCTGAGACTGAAAGGGCAGCGGGGGAGGAGTGGTTGTCCAGGTTGGGCTGGGCTGGAGTGTCCTCTGTGGTGGTAGGGGTGGGGGAGGGGTATGAAGTGTTAAGTTGCTCAGCCAGTTTCCGGTCATCGGCAGCACGGGGGGCTTTTGGCTTGTAATTGGTAATGAGCTGGAGTCCCCTCCACACAGAAGCAGGGTCATTGGCAGCAAACTGCTGCTCCAGGTGTGCATTATAATGAGACTTAGCTCTTAACACCTCCCTGCTAAATCCATACTTTGCCTGTCTGTAGCGCCCCGATCCCCACTCCTGTGGGCTGCTTCCTTTTGCAGCCTTAGCTGCCTCAGTTTGGGTGTGAACCAGGGTTTGTCATTATTGTAGGTCACTTTGGTGCATGTAGGGATGATGCTGTCCTCAGTGTCGGATGTATGATGTTACTGTATCTGTATACTCATCCAGACTATCTGTGGCAGCTCTAAACACCTCCCAGTCGGTAGTTTCCAGACACGCACGTAGCTCCTCCACTGCCTCGCTGGTCCACCTCTTTGTAGTCCTCACTACAGGTTTGGAGAGCTTCAGCCTCTGCCTGAACGTGGGGATCAGATGAACCATGGCGTGGTCTGAAAAGCCCAAGGCAGCGCGGGCCATGGCGCGGAAGGCGTTGCTGACGGTAGTGTAGCAGTGATCCAGTGTGTTCTGCTCTCCGGTCCGGCATTTAATAAACTGTCTGTACTTTGGCAGCTCGTGGGTGAGATTTGCCTTGTTAAAATCCCCAAGGATAATCAGAAAAACGTCCGGAAAAGTCCGCTCCACACTCAGTACCTGGTCTGCGAGTGCGCGCTGCGCCTCTTGCACGTTAGCGCTCAGCGGAATGTAAACAGCGGCCAGGATGAATGAGGTAAACTCATGTGGAGAGTAGAACGGTCTGCAGTTAATGAAAATAGATTCCAGAGCAGGAGAGCAGTGCTTGGAGATCACTGTTACGTCGGAACACCAGGCGTTGTTGACAAAGAAACAGACTCCACCGCCTTTTGTTTTTCCCCCGGAGAGATCGGTCTGTCTGTCGGCGCGGAGGAGCTGGAATCCCTCCAGGTGAAGCGCGCCGTCCGGAATTGAGTGGCTCAGCCACGTCTCCGTAAAGCACAAAACGGCAGATGAAGAGAAGTCCCTGTTTCTTCTCATCAGCAGCGCCAGTTCGTCCATTCTGTTGCTGAGTGAGCGAACGTTAGAGAGGAAAATCCCAGGTAACGGCGTCCGCACGTCGCGCTTCCGCAGGCGCACCAGAGCGCCGGCCCGTTTCCCTTGTCTGCGGCGTCTCGCTCTTTTGGCTAAAAAAAGAGCTAAATCTGCAGCGGAAGCTTAAAAAACTGGATATAAAGCATCAGAAGTGGTGGTTCCGATGTCTAAAAGTTCTTCACGGGTGTAAGAGCACGCGGACACACAATTAAAGCAAAAAAAACAAGCAAAGCGCTCCAAAACACCAGGGCATCCATCAGTGGCGCCATCTTGGAGCAGAGTAATATATTTTCTTTGACATGTTGGTGTTAATTTTTTTAACTTAGATGTTATACGAGTAAATACAGCTGAATAAAACAAAAACTGTGTCTGTCTTCATTTCGGGCTGCAAAGCTACAAAATGTGAATATTTTAAAGGGGGCGATTCTTTACTATACCCACTGTACATATGCTAATATAGTAAATGATTCCTAAACATAAAACAAAAATTCCTAAATAAAAATGCAAAAAAATAATGAATTAAATGTACTATCACCTTAAATGACGTACACAACCATTAAATTTCATGAACTATACCTGTGCCGTAATAAATCCTTAAAAAAAATTCATTATGCATAAAAGTGTCTTTTAACCACTTGCCGACCACAGTCTGATGGCGACAGAGTGGCTCGATATTGCAAACCGGTGTCATAGGACGGCGGCTGCGATATCTCTCACTGTGAGCGCACACCGCCGGAGGCAAGCTCGCGCGCTTACTGTGCTCGGGGGTGGCCAGGGAGCGGGTAGGGCGGGCTCGATCGCCGCCGGCTACCCTGTATATGGAAGCGGTGATCACTCCCTTCCCCCAGCCAGGTCAGCCCACATACAGTTAGAACACGATGTTCCATAGATGTATACGGTGGGGCGCAATCTCATATCGAGTAAACAAACAATAAATATACAATCATAAATATGTACACATGATTCCTAAATATTATAGTGTATCAACACAGTACATATCAGTGAATAAAAACAATAAACCGTGCCACCCAGTGGCTATAGTGCAAATGTTAGTAATCAATTAAATCCTGACATCATAGATATAATTAATAAATAATACTCCAAACAGTGAATAAGGTGTGTAAAAAAGTCCACATAACCTATAAAGTGCTTGATATTTTGTGCTTCCTGTGCTTGATCCCCCAGGGACTCTTAGTGTTAAAGTGCTAGTGCCAATCCGTTATGCTTATAAGTGCTCCAGGGTGCATGCACACACTACCACCTACACTCCTATGCACTCACCTCCTCTCTTGACCCAGTGGGCCAAGTACGGCGGTCCCCTTAGGGGTAAATCCACCTGTCAATAGGCAGCATACTTGGTAACAATCATAAGTGCGTCCACCGAGCATGTAAAAAATAAGATGACCCACATAGCGCTGAACTGTATAACCATCCACAATTTATTTAAAAAGTTAAAACACTCACATTTAAAAGTGTACTAACTCCGGCACACTCGGGCAATACATGTGTCCATGACAATCCCCACTGGTTCCGGTGAAGGTAGACTACACGCGGCTGCTGACTGCTTGGGGGGGTCTGGCTGGCTGAATTGAACGTCAAGAGGCTCCTCCCTGATGCGGTTTGTCACTAACCACGTGTCTTTATCAAGGGGTGTGTGTCTCATGACGTTCGTATGCTTATATAGTGGCTAAGGCCGCCATTTTCTTGGAGTCGCGGGCGCCATTTTGCCATAGTCTAACCACGGCTTTACAGGCACGCGGTATCCATAGCTGAGTCACTTGTATATAAACTGTGTTTGTCTCCTGGACTCATCGGTGACTTGATACTACTACACCAAGGAGGCCAGTATAATATATGCCGTCCACTATACCCGTCCCGTTCGGACACCATTTTGCCAGAGCTATCACACAACCGTATCACGGCAAACTGTGTTAGCACATAGGTATCTGTAATTAAAACTGCTAAAATTATATGAAAATTAAACGAACTATATACTAGCTACATGGAATAATTATGGTGGGAATGGCGCTGCTCTTACTATAGCATCAAAATTACTTATTTATTTCTTGAAAATACACCATTCATGAATATGTAACTATTTTCCAGAATGCTATTTTTCATACATGTGTAGAAAACAAACGTGGATATGTTAGGAGGGTATTAATATTAGTGAAACTATAAAATATTCATATAAAGTTTGTGTAATCGGTAAATAATAGTGAATAATCCAAAAAAACCTATACAACCAGTGCAACCACAATTACTTAGTGTATCCCTATGCTTTTGTGTATTGAAACACCTAAATAACCTTATTTTGGTACCGCAACAATGTTGTGCATCCAATACAGCAATATAAAATGAATCTCAGATTAATAATTTTTCTTTACCGTGTGCGCGGAACATATATAATTTTATATATACTAGCTACAACCCCCATTTACTTTAATGGAACAAACAACCACCAAGCGGAAATAGGTGGCTAACATCAAAATACTACTCCAATTGCAAGACTTTATAATCCAGTATAAACTGTTATTATCTGATTACAACCCCATAAGGCATCCTGGACATACTGAGAGGAGGTTATAGAACATAACATAAACCACCTTCCTCGACCATAAAGGATTTTATGGCTGTGGAGGGTGTGCAGGGTGCACTAATACCTTGGGTAATTTAAGAAAAAGAAAAAAGTTCACCTCTACCACCACGAAGGAGTATGAAATTAGGGATGTGGTTTACTGCATCCAATGTCCATGCAAGATGCAGTACATTGGTAGAAACTGGCTAAAAGAATACAGGAACACATCTACAATATTAAGACGGGTTTTAAAAACCATCATTTATCAAGGCACTTTAGAGACTTCCATGATAGAAATACATTAGGGTTGAGGTTCTGAGGCATTGAACCATACCGAAGACAATGGAGAGGGTCAGACAGAATCAAAACCTTGAGTCAAAGAGAATCATGGTGGATTTATGAATTACAAACTTTTAGGCCGAAAGGGTTAAACGTAGACTTTGATTTAAATTGTTTCATTTCGGATTATTAATCTATTTATGTCTTTATTATGTACTTTATTCTCCGTTAGTTGTGCATGGGGCTTGGTGTTCCTTGGCCCTGTTGGTGGATTACCCCCCTGTTTTGGGGGACACCGGTGGGACCAAGAAGGGCGATCATGCATGGCTTCTGACATAAGACTTAGTATATGTAGTTTGATTCCTCCTTTCAACATTTTTATTATTATATATTTATTAATTATTGAATATGAGTACTCCAGGATGCCAGTTGGATGTCTGCCCTTTTATAAATATATTAAAAAAAATTTTTTTTTTACTTTTAGGTTATATGTGTGAGATCAGTATGGTCTCCTATCGAGGGGTTTATGTTCTATAACCTCCTCTCAGTATGTTCAGGATGTCTTATGGGGTTGTAATCAGATAACAGTTTATACTGGATTATAAAGTCTTGCAATTGGAGTAGTATTTTGATGTTAGCCACCTATTTCCGCTTGGTGGTTGTTGTTTGTTCCATTAAAGTAAATGGGGGTTGCAGCTAGTATACTCGTGCCCCAAAGCACCCATGCTCCCCATGTTGAGGGCATGCTGCCTGGTACGGTCCAGGAGGGGGGGGGGGGGCGCTCGCTCGTCCCCACCCCCTTTCCTGGCCTGCCAGGCTGCGTGCTCGGATAAGGGTCAGGTATGGATTTTGGGGGGGGGGGAGGGGCCTACGCCGTTTTTTCGGCCTGGGGGTTCCTCTTAAAATCCATGCCAGATCGAAGAGCCTGGTATGCTCTTGGGGGGGGGGACCTCACGCAAATTTTTTGCAGGGGGGTCCCTTTTAAGACACCTAGCACACAAGTCACGCCGCAAGTCGGATCACCGTGATACGACTTTTGGTGCGGCTTCTATTCAAATCAATGGGCTCCCATAAGGAACCATTGATTTTGAATAGAGGCAGAAAACGCCGCCTAAAGCTAGCGTGAAAAAACGTGCATTGACGTCCCTGCAAAACGTTGAGGAAAACAGCGATTTTTTTCCTTGACGTCAGGCCCGGCGTTTTGCTTATTTTTTTGCAGACGCCCGTGTGTGAGGCCTAAATGTTATGTGGACTTTTTTTTACACACCTTATTCACTGTTTGGAGTATTATTTATGAATTATATTTATGATGTCAGGATTTGCACTATAGCCACTGGGTGGCACGGTTTATTGTTTTTATTCACTGATATGTACTGTGTTGATACACTATAATATTTAGGAATCATGTGTACATATTTATGATTGTATATTTGTTTACTTGATATGAGATTGCGCCCCACCGTATACATCTATGGAACTTAATGTGTAGTACTTGGGATACTATTTAGGTGGGAGGCTGCACCTCGAACTTTATATATTGATTTTAATTTTATTTTATTTAGCCATTTATATACCACCATTATACATAAATATTTTTGGTTTTAGTCTTCTATATCTATTCCCTCATAGTAGCGCGGTTGTTTCTCCTTATTATACAGTTAGAACACGCCCAAGGAACACAGTTAAGCCTTAGAGCACGCCCTCCAGGTTAACCCCTTCACTACCAATGGCATTTACCCAGTAATCAGTTCATTTTTATAGCACTGATCACTGTATAAATGCTAATGGTCCCAAAATGGTCTGACATGTCCGCTGCAATATCGCAGTACCGCTAAAAATCGCAGATCGCCGCCATTACTAGTAAAAAATAATAAAAACCCCAGGAATTAATTCTCATCATCTGTAAAAGCGACAACTTTTGCGCAAATCAATCAAACGCCGATTGTGATTTTTTTTTTTTTTTTTTACTAAAAATATGAGGAAGAATATAAATCGGCCAAAACCGATGGAAAAAAAAAATGTATATATTTTTTTTTTTTTTTTTTGGATTTGTATTTTAGCAAAAAGTAAGAAATTTGGATTTTTTTGCAAAATTGTCGCTCTTTTGTTTACAGCGGCAATCAGAAACGCAGCAGAAGTGATCAAATACCACCAAAAGAAAGTTCTATTTGAGGGGAAAAAAAGACGCAGTGGTTAACCACTTCAGCCCCGGAAGGATTTACCCACTTCCTGACCAGAGCACTTTTTGCGATTCGGCACTGCGTCGCTTTAACTGACAATTGTGCAGTCATGCGATGTTGTACCCAAACTAAATTGACGTTAATTTTTTTCCTCACAAATAGAGCTTTCTTTTGGTGGTATTTGATCACCTCTGTGGTTTTTATTTTTTGCGCTATTTACAAAAAGAAACATCAATTTTGAAGAAAAAAAAAACAATATTTTTTACTTGCTACATATCCAAAAAAAAAATGTAAAAAAAACACATTTCTTCCTCAGTTTTGGCCAATATATATTCTACTAATTTTTGGTAAAAAAAAAAATTGCAATAAGCGTATATTGATTGGTTTGCGCAAAAGTTGTCGCGTCTACAAACTATGGGAATAGATTTGACATTTTTATTATATTTTTTTTACTAGTAATGGTGGTGATCTGCGATTTCTAGCGAGACTACAATATTGCGGCGGACACTTTTGACACTTTTTTGGGACTACTGACATTTATACAGTGATCAGGCCTCATACACAAGGGCGTTATTAAAAATGAGCTGTAACGTCGGTGCCAACGTCAGGGAAAAAAGCATTGTTAAAAACGCAATTTCATCAGCGTTTTGCATTGGCGTTATTGAGCGCCAGCGCTAAGTCTTGTTTTTTTTTTTTTTTTTTAAAAAGACATCCCTCTGCTATTTTCCACTCCTAAATTACCCACAATGCCAAGGAAAACTATTAAAAAATGTTAGATATCATGTGACGGTGCCATTTTGGTTGGAGAGAGAGTAGTTTGTTGGAGTTTGCGAATTTGCAATTTCTTCGGATTTTTCACGATGGATCCTGTTGTCTAGAAGATCGATGAAGCAATCCTGCTCATCTTGCGGAGGAGGCGGCAGTTGTTGGAGGAGAGATGCAGCAGACGACGTCGCTTTTGGACTCCTCCCCTGGTATCCCAGCGTTTGTCAGTGGGTTACTTCACGCAGATTTTTTCACAACTGCGCATACATCCTGAAAAAAAATTTAATTTTACCCAGATGTTGGTCACGCTCTTTGATGAGCTCTTGGAGAAGCTGCGCCCAAGATTGACCAGGATGGACACTGAGATAAGGTGTTCTGTGTCACCAGAGGAAAGGCTGCTAGTGACACTCCGGTAAGTGAAATTTTATACTCATATGGGTTAGGGCAGTGGTTCTCAACTCCGGTCCTCGGGACCCACCAACAGGCCAGATTTTAAGTATTACCTTGGGGAGATGCAGACTAGAACACTGCAATCACTGAGCAGCAAATGATATCACCTGTGATGTATTTCATTTATCCTGCAAACCTGGCCTGTTGGGGGTCCCGAGGACCAGAGTTGAGAACCACTGGGTTAGGGGGTAGGGTTCTAGAGAATAGGGGTAAGGGACAGGGTTAGGGGTAGGTTTTAGGGAATATGGGTTTAGGTATGAGGTTAGGGGTAGGGGATATGGTTAGCGGATAGTGTTAGGGCTAGGACTTTTTATTTCTATGCTTTTTTTATTTAAATATTCTATCATTTTTATGTTATATTAGGTTCCTTGCCACAGTTTCATTTCACCACTATTTCCTCCTTGGAGTTGCAATGATATCTGTAATATCCAGTTCTACCTGTGTGGCAATTTAGGAGGAGCTACTTGCGGTAGTGATGCCGGAGCCCACCGAACAAATCTGGGAATCAGTTGTGGATGTGTTCTGGGAAAAGATGCAGTTTCCGAATTGCATTGGAGCCCTGGATGGGAAACATATCTGGGCGAAGAAGCCTCCCAACTCCGGATCATCTTATTTTAATTATAAGAAATACTTTTCCGTGGTCTTGCTGGCATTGTCTGATGCCCATCTAAAATTCCTGTTCGTCAATGTGGGAGCATATGGCAGCCAAGGTATTGCCCGAATATTCCAAGAATCGGCATTCGGACGTCGTCTGCTGGAGAGAAGCCTGAACATTCCACACAGCAGGCCTCTATCCTGCACAGGTGAACCAAATTTGCCCTTGGCGATGGTTGCTGATGAGGCCTTTGGACTGTCTGAAAACCTGATGAGGCCATATAGTGGCTATGGACTCAGCCATGAAAAAATAATTTTTAATTATAGGCTCAGCCAAGCATGCCGTGTGGTAGAGTGCGCATTTGGTGCCTGCACGGAAAAATGGAGGGTTTTGCTGTCCTCCGTGCAACTGGATGTTGAGATGGCATGCTGTGTTCTTGACAATTTTCTGAAGGACAATGACAGGAGCAACGTGGAACCTGAGCCCAGCAACCCAAGTTCAATTCATGGACTTGTGCACAACGGCACGGGTCATGTCAATCCACAATAAATTTACCAAATTTTTTGTATCACCGGATGGAGAGGTGGCATGGCAGGAAGACTACATTTAAAAACAATGTCGTTATTAATCAGCTTTTCTTCTAATCTTGAATCATTTCTTTGAATAAAACCGATCATATTCATGTTAATTCTTTTTGTGTCCATGTTTCTTCTTTTGTTCCACGAGTCTATTCCATTCTGCATGAGGCAAATGCATGCTGGCCCTATATGAGCTCAGCATACGTTTGCCTCATGCAGAAGAAACACTTTTCCCTCTGCATTGGACAAACGCATGCTAGACCTATTTGAGCTCAGCATACGTTTGTCCAATGCAGAGTGAAAAGTGTTTCTTCTGCATGAGGCAAACGCATGCTAGACCTATTTGAGCTCAGCATACGTTTGTCCCATGCAGAGTGAAAAGTGTGTGTTTTTTTTTTTTTTGTTTTTTTTATTCTGCATGAGGCAAATGCATGCTAGCCCTATGTGAGCTCAGCATACGTTTGTCCCATGCAGAGTGAAAAGTGTTTCTTTTAATTCTGCAGGAGGCAAAAGCATGCTAGCCCTATTTGAGCTCAGCATTCGTTTGTCCCATGCAGAGTGCAAAGGTGTGGCATTGTACATCCTATACAAATGAAAACAATCGTACAAATTTTTTGGTAAAAGAAAAAAAAATTTTATTCCTTACAAATTATGATATTTGGTCTGGGAAGCATGGGTATGTGGTGATTGTGGAGGGGGGCGGGGGGGGGGGATTGAGGCTGGCACTCAGGGATGTACGCAGGTGGCTGGGATGGTGGACAGACCACATAGCTCTGTGGCAGATAATATGGGAAAAAGTGTAGACTATCGCGCTATTGGTTAATCAAAATCCGCAAACACAGCATTCGACCGAATTCAACCAAGGACATAAACAAAAAGTGTTGCGCTAAAAAAAGGAAGTGATTCATATGACAAGGTCACTCAATTATTTAAAGTGACAGTGCATATATAGAACCTGTAGTGATCACATACATATGCTCAAAATTAAAGTAAAAGTGCATAAGTTGACTCTACATTAAGTCCAAAATAACCTGTGATGGTGAATGACTTAAAGTGAACAGTGTATCAAATAAGTTGACTCTATGGTGGTCAATGATTCAAGTGAAAAAGTCCAAATAAACCTGTGATGGTTAAAGACTTAAAGTGAACAGTGAATAAAAAGTCCAAACAAATGTCCCAAATAAACAATAAAGTTGAACACAAAAGCAGGTGGAATGTGCATAGATCTAATCCGTGGTGAGTTATCATCCAAAGATTTATGTAGAGGGTTAATGATGACAATAAAGACCAACAATTCTTCTCGAAGATAAA
>BLSH010226366.1:345596-371616 GCA_018402905.1 Glandirana rugosa
GCCTAGAAGGGACCCATGTAGGGAAAGCAATATCTCTAATGTACATAAACAAAAAGTGTTGCGCTAAAAAAAGGAAGTGATTCATATGACAAGGTCACTCAATTATTTAAAGTGACAGTGCATATATAGAACCTGTAGTGATCACATACATATGCTCAAAATTAAAGTAAAAGTGCATAAGTTGACTCTACATTAAGTCCAAAATAACCTGTGATGGTGAATGACTTAAAGTGAACAGTGTATCAAATAAGTTGACTCTATGGTGGTCAATGATTCAAGTGAAAAAGTCCAAATAAACCTGTGATGGTTAAAGACTTAAAGTGAACAGTGAATAAAAAGTCCAAACAAATGTCCCAAATAAACAATAAAGTTGAACACAAAAGCAGGTGGAATGTGCATAGATCTAATCCGTGGTGAGTTATCATCCAAAGATTTATGTAGAGGGTTAATGATGACAATAAAGACCAACAATTCTTCTCGAAGATAAAAAAGGTGGACTCTTACCAGATGGGTTGGGTACACTTGACCGTACGGCCAGTGGACCTTACAGGCTTGTAGTGGAAAACTCCACAAACGGTGATGGCAGGATCTTCGTTGGTGGTGCTGGTGAACTTCTCCTTTTGGATGGTCCCTTCGGTAGCACCGGAGTCAAGGCTACCCTCGACATCAGACCTCACCAGGAACCATGTGAAGAAAAGAAACCGCTCCACATTGTGTAGTAAAACATACCCGTTTATTCCACCGATACAGGAACAGACAAAATAAAAGCCGGCAAATAAAATACATAAAAGAAAGACTGCGATAGGCACGTAGTCCCCACCCAATAATAATATGGGGTCTGGGCCATGGTGGGTGGTGGCTGCTGCTGCGGAGGGGGCTGATAGAGAGAGGGGGATCGTAGAACTGCTGAGGAACTAGGGGCCATTGGGGGATCCTGAGATGGAGTGTATGGATCGACTGATGCCTGATTTCTTCTTCTGCGATACTCCACAATTATCACATTTATGCGATCCATACACTCGACCTCAAGGTCTCCCCCAATGTCCTCCAGCACATGGAACATATAGCCACAGAAAGAGGCGTGTCTGTTGTGTGGGTCCAAAAAAGGATCCAGACTGCGCTTTTCCTGTCGCACTTCGTTCAACAATGCTAGGTCCCTATCCTCTCCCTCTGTGTTCAACGCTGCACTGCCCCCCTCTTTTGCTGGTTACGACAACGCCCAGGGCCACGGACAACGGCATGACTGCACACCTCCCCACTCTGTTGGCTGCCGATGAATTCCTGCAAATTAAAGAAAAAATATAGATTGGTATGCAGGTAGAGAGACAGACACTGAGATAGACAGGCAGACATAACGGTCGGACAGTTACCTCATGTCTCCGTAGCGGGGCGGCCAACATCGCTGACTGGAGGAGATGCTTGTCCAGCGTTGTCCGTGGCGCTGGTGGTGGGTCTGTCCTCCTCCTGCGCTTCCTCTGTCTCCTTTCTTTTCCCCAAAATATTGGATCTTGTATTACAAAAAATATATTTAAGTAATTGACATTATAAATACAAATTCTGGATCAGCTGCAAATAAATATACAAAGGGATATAAAAAGAACACATTAAAAACGTACTCTGTACTGCTGTTGCGCATTTCTTGCCTAACAAAGGACAGGTTCGCAGCATAGACATGCGTCTTTTTATTTGAAGC
Organism: Glandirana rugosa; assembly: GCA_018402905.1. Lineage (NCBI taxonomy): Eukaryota > Metazoa > Chordata > Amphibia > Anura > Ranidae > Glandirana > Glandirana rugosa. Next base: position 347,290 of record BLSH010226366.1, read on the forward strand.
AGGTGCTCCGGACCATGTGGCCTTCTGCTCCTCCATGAGGTCCCTCCTCACACGATCCCGGAGGGACTACCACCACTTCTGTAGTTTAGTTGCTAAAGAATTGTAAAAAAAAAAAAAGAATAGGTAAGTGTTATGCATTATACTATAAACAGAACAGGCATTCCATGAAAATGTACTTACTATTTTCCTGTTCACGTGGGGTCATCTCCTCCCACCCCAGGGTGATGGAAGAAGCTATGTCGATCCATAATTTTTCTTTTAAGATACAGTCACCATGTTGCGGGTGGTCCAGGTTCCACAGCGCAGGGTGACACTCCACAGTGGAGATTAGCTTAGGCCGGGATACAGCAGTGGCCATTTTCCTCTCTGTCCTTCTCTCTCCTCTATCCAACCCACAATTCCACAGGGGTGCAAAGGACCTTTGGGTAATTGACAAGAATTTCCTGTTTTTAATTAAATAATGTAACCAATTACATTTCTAAACATAAAACGCAGATGCTAAAAACGCTGGTTAACGTTGCTACGGTGATGTGCGTTTTTGAGCTTTTTGCCGGCGTCAAAACAGCTCTATCGCTGCAGCTTCTGAACGCGCTGGTCCTGCGTTCATTTTACAGCTTAAGAACGCTGATTCCACTTACAGCTCAAAAACGTCAGCGAGGCCATTGAATAACATTGTGTCACGTTCTTAAGCTGTAAAAACTGCTCAAAAACGTGGCGTTAATATCGCTCATGTGTATGAGGCCCAAATAGCCACTGATTACTGTATAAATGTCACTGGCAGGGAAGGAGTTAACACTAGGGGCAATCAAGGGGTTAAATGTGTTCCCAGCTAAATGTTTCTAACTGTATAGGGGATGGGATGACTTGAGGAGGAGAGAGATCGTTGTACCCAAACACAGGGAACAGACAATCACTCTCCTCTCCCCTGTCAGAACGGAGATCTGTGTGTTTACATATACAGATCCCCGTTCTGCCATGTCTCAGGAGCAATCGCGGGTGGCCGGCGGACATCAAGTCTGCCCCACCTGCTGATTGGCTTCCCCGCTAGACCGTAAATGCGCTCACACCATGCGTTCCCGCGACTGCCAAACGAGCCAATCTGCCGCTGTATTATGATGGCGGCCGGTCGGCAAGTGGTTAAAATATAGGGGCGCCCCCTATATTTTAAGCACATACTATATAAAGTAATATTATATATAGTCAGGGGTGCAGCTTTTATATCTTTTTACCGTATAATTGGCACGAGGTATTACTTTACATAAAAGTCCAAATAAAACAGTCTGTGATCCACGAAAGACCAAAGTGCGTGAATCCACTATAGACTTGTCATCCACATATAAATGCACACCATCTTTTTACCAGAGCTAAAGACTTCAAGAAACATGAGGTCACAAGCACTTGTATTCAGTAGGTGCAACAACCACCACTTTTCCCTGGATCATTGCAAGGGATTACCCAAATGCTTTATATATATATATATATCAGATTCTTGAATGCGGCTGCTCCACAAGGTGCAATGGTGGTAGTAAGCAATCTGGTATGAAAGAAAATAGAGCACACTAAGGGGTTGATTTACTAAAACTGGAGAGTGCAAAATCTGGTGCAGCTGTGCATGGTAGCCAATCAGCTTCTAACTTCAGCTTGATCAATTAAGCTTTGACAATAAAACCTGAAAGCTGATTGGTTTCTATGCAGAGCTGCACCAGATTTTGCACTCTCCAGCTTTACTAAATCAACCCCTAAGAGTGCATTACCAAAAAAGCTCCCTCTAGTGGTCAAGTACAATTTGGCAGTAAAAAAATGATACTACTCTAATCCCCTGTCATAGATTACCCATTAGTCGACCAAAAACAGTACATTTACTGCAGGCTGGTGGCTCCCCAGGCACATCACGGTGCACGTGCACAGTCCGTGCCTCCACTGGGATGCGCAGCAGCTCGCTCTGAAACCGCTGTTTCCACCAGATACCACTTGATTGCAGTGCGATCACATGACCCCTTGTAAACAATAGTTATGAATGGAATTCATTCATGACATTGTATGCTACTATGTGTGATCTGTGATTGGTCATCAGTCAGGGCCGGACTGGCCATAGGGCAGACCGGGCATTTGCCCGGTGGGCTGGGGCCGCCTGCACCATGGCCGGGTGATGACCAGGCTGCACAGCGGGAGATAAGTGGCGACCGCGGCCTGGACAAGCTTAACACAGGCCGCGGCCGCCGCTCGCCTACCGCTATGCGGCCGTGCCTGTGCGGGTACACAGGGTGCTCCTCTCCTTGTGTGCAGAGCCACGCTGTGACCTCGGGATACCAGCATATCTCCCCCGCTTGCCCCCCTTCTCCTGTCAGCAATGCATGGGAGATGAGAGAGTGGCTCTCATCTTGTTCACCGCCCAGTGCCCTGTTTGCTTCCCTTCTCATTGGTCACAGCGGAGGGCCAATCAGAAGAGGTTAGGGGAGCATCATGGGACATGTAGTCCCAAAAGACTGTCAGCCCCATTGTTGTCCACAGGCAGTGGACTTCAGCCCCCAGCATGCACTCTGCTGGGGCTAAAATTGAGAGCCTGGAACCCCGGAAGAAGTTACAGGTGACTGCTACAGAAAAAAGAGGACTGTGCTGAGGGAAGCCAGAGAAAGAGCCACGCTGTAACCGTCACCACCACAGAGAGTGCCATGCTGTAATCGGCACCACCAGAGAGAGCGCCACGCTGTAACCATCACCACCAGAGAGAGCGCCACGCTGTAACCGCACCACCAGAGAGAGCGCCACTCTGTAGCCACACCACCAGAGAGAGAGCTACACTGTACCCGCACCACCAGAGAGAGAGTGCCACACTGTACTCACACCACCAGTGAGAGAGTGCTACGCTGTTCCCGCTCCACCAGGAGAGAGAGCGCCATGCTGTACCCGCACCACCAGAGAGAAAGCGCCGCGCTGTACCCACACCACCAGTGAGCAAGCACCATGCTGTACCCACTCCACCAGAGAGCGCCACACTGTACCTGCACCACCAGAGAGGCAGCCACACTGCTCAGCACCACCAGAGAGCCATGCTGTACCACCACCAGAAAGAGAGAGAGACTGCTGCCAAGCACCACCAGAGAGGTAGGCTGAATTTGATGGGCACTGATAAGGGTGCATTTGATGGGCACTGAAAAGTTGCATTTGGCGGGCACTGGCAGGCTGCAATTGGTGGGCACAGGCAGGTGGGCACTGGTAGCCTGCATTTGGTGGGCACTGATGAGGCTGCATTTGGTGGTTATTGATGAGGCTGCATTTGATGGACACTGATGAGGCTGCATTTGGTGGGCACTGGTAGGTTGCAATTGGTAAGCACTGGTAGACTGCAATTGGTGGGCACTGATGAGGCTGCATTTGGTGGTTATTGATGAGGCTGCATTTAATGGACACTGATGAGGCTGCATTTAGTGGACACTGGTATGCTGCATTTGATGCATTGATCTCTTGTATCATTTCCGCAGTCTCTGACCATCTCTTGCATCATGTCAGCAGTCTCTGACCATCTCTTGTATCAGGTCTGAAGTCTCTGACCATCTCTTGCATCATGTCTGCAGTCTCTGACCATCCCTTGCATCATGTCTGACCATCTCCTGTAGTATGTTTGCAGTCTCTGACCATCTCTTGTATCATGTCTGTGGTCTCTGACCATGTCTTGTATCAGGTTTGCAGTCTCTGACCATCTCTTGCATCATGTCTGCAGTCTCTGACCATCTCCTGTAGTATGTTTGCAGTCTCTAACCATCTCTTGTATCATGTCAGTCTCTGACCATCTCCTGTACCATGTCCTCAGTCTCTGAGCATCTCTTGCATCATGTCTGCAGTCTCTGACCATCTCTTGCATCATGTCTGACCATCTCCTGTAGTATGTTTGCAGTCTCTGACCATCTCTTGTATCATGTCTGTGGTCTCTGACCATGTCTTGTATCAGGTCTGCAGTCTCTGAGCATCTTTTGTATCATGTCTGCAGTCTTTGACCATCTCTTGTATCAGGTTTGCAGTCTCTGACCATCTCTTGCATCATGTCTGCAGTCTCTGACCATCTCTTGCATCATGTCTGCAGTCTCTGGCCATCTCTTGCATCATGTCTGCAGTCTTTGACCATCTCTTGTATCAGGTTTGCAGTCTCTGACCATCTCTTGCATCATGTCTGCAGTCTCTGACCATCTCCTGTAGTATGTTTGCAGTCCCTGACCATCTCTTGTATCAGGTCTGCAGTCTCTGACCATCTCTTGTATCAGGTCTGCAGTCTCTGACCATCTCTTGCATCATGTCTGCAGTCCCTGACCGTCTCTTGTATCAGGTCTGCAGTCTCTGACCATCTCTTGCATCATGTCTGCAGCCTCTGACCATCTCTTGCATCATGTCTGCAGTCTCTAACCATCTCTTGTATCATGTCTGCAGTCTTTGACCATCTCTTGTATCAGGTTTGCAGTCTCTGACCATCTCTTGCATCATGTCTGCAGTCTCTGACCATCTCTTGCATCATGTCTGCAGTCTCTGACCATCTCTTGCATCATGTCTGCAGTCTCTGACCATCTCCTGTAGTATGTTTGTTTGCAGTCTCTGACCATCTCTTGTATCAGGTCTGCAGTCTCTGACCATCTCTTGCATCATGTCTGCTGTCTCTGACCATCTCTTGCATCATGTCTGCAGTCTCTGACCATCTCCTGTAGTATTTTTGCAGTCTCTGACCATCTCTTGTATCCTGTCTGCAGTCTCTGACCATCTCCTGTAGTATGTTTGCAGTCTCTGACCATCTCTTGTATCCTGTCTGCAGTCTCTAGCCATCTCCTGTATCAGGTCTGCAGTCTCTGACCATCTCTTGTATTATGTCTGCAGTCTTTTACCATCTCTTGTATCAGGTTTGCAGTCTGTGACCATCTCTTGCATCATGTCTGCAGTCTCTGACCATCTCTTGCATCATGTCTGCAGTCTCTGACCATCTCCTGTAGTATGTTTGCAGTCTCTGACCATCTCTTGTATCAGGTCTGCAGTCTCTGACCATCTCTTGCATCATGTCTGCAGTCTTTGACCATCTCTTGTATCAGGTTTGCAGTCTCTGACCATCTCTTGTATCAGGTTTGCAGTCTCTGACCATCTCTTGCATCATGTCTGCAGTCTCTGACCATCTCTTGCATCATGTCTGCAGTCTCTGACCATCTCCTGTAGTATGTTTGCAGTCTCTGACCATCTCTTGTATCCTGTCTGTAGTCTCTGACCATCTCTTGTATGATAACGTCTGCAGTCTCTGACCATCTCTTGTATCAGGTCTGCAGTCCCTGACCATCTCTTGTATCAGGTCTGCAGTCTCTGACCATCTCTTGTATCAGGTCTGCAGTCTCTGACCATCTCTTGCATCATGTCTGCAGTCCCTGACCGTCTCTTGTATCAGGTCTGCAGTCTCTGACCATCTCTTGCATCATGTCTGCAGTCTCTGACCATCTCTTGCATCATGTCTGCAGTCTCTGGCCATCTCTTGCATCATGTCTGCAGTCCCTGACCATCTCTTGCATCGTGTCTGCAGTCTCTGACCATCTCCTGTAGTATGTTTGCAGTCCCTGACCATCTCTTGCATCGTGTCTGCAGTCTCTGACCATCTCCTGTAGTATGTTTGCAGTCTCTGACCATCTCTTGCATCATGTTTATGTGGACTCTGATGTAAGGGGGGGGGGTCTGTGCGGACTCTGATGTAAGGGAGTAGGGGGCGGGAGGAGCTGGAGATCTGCACAGTGACAAACTGTGATTACAGAGAAAAGGAGGGAGCATGATTGCAGGGGACTTCACTGTAATCATTCCAGTGCCCTTTTACAGTGCAGTCCCCTTTATATCAGTGTCCCTTTAAATTACGGTGTGGAGGACAGACGCCTACTGACACCCCCCCCTTCCCGGGTTGCTGGCAAAATTGTCCGCTCAGTCTAAAATGCCCGGGCCTATTTTTTGACCCAGTCCGGGCATGTCATCAGTGATCATCCATGTGAAAGCTGTTGGCCAATCAGCATCACAATAGTAAACAAGTCATGAAAGCCATTCATGGCATGTCAAATGATTGCTATTACAGTGATCATCACTGTAACAAGTAATCACAGTGTGTAAAACAAAAAAAAACCCTGATCAAATTTGTTTTTTTGTTTTTTTTCTTTTTTACATACTGTCACCAGTCAGTATTCCTGATCACCGCCACACCAGTCATATGATGACACCGTACTGCACTGATGACAGTATGTGCAAACAAAACAAATTGTATTTAATTTCCCACAAAATTGTGACAAAAAATTACAACTTCAAAAAACTCGCCATGGCTCATACCTAAACACCTTGGACTATCTATTTTTTAAAAAGGGGTCATTTGGTGGGTATTTGTACTTTCCTGGCATTTTAGGGCCTTAAGAAATGACAGGCAGTCAGTACATCAGGACTGATCAATTTTCAAATATACAGTATCTCACAAAAGTGAGTACACCCCTCATATTTTTGTAAATATTTTATTATCTTTTCATGTAACAACACTGAAGAAATTACACTTTGCTACAATGTAAAGTAGTGAGTGCACAGCTTGTGTATAACAGTGTAAATTTGCTGGCCCTCAAAATAACTCAGCACACAGCCATTAACCACTTGCCAACCGGGCCACTTTTTTACATTTGTTGGTTACTAGCTAAAAACATTTTTTTTTTTTTTTTTTGCTAGAAAATTACTTAGAACCCCCAAACATTATTTTTTATTTTTTTTTCAAACACCCTAGAGAATAAAACGGCGATCGTTGCAATACTTTTTGTCACACGGTATTTGCACAGCGGTCTTTCAAGCGCGTTTTTTTGGAAAAATTTTACTTTTTTGAGTTAAAAAATAAGACAACAGTAAAGTTAGCCCATTTTTTTTTTTATATTGTGAAAGAGGATGTTACGCCAAGTAAATAGATACCATACATGACATGGTTGAAAATTTTGCGCACTCGCGGAATGGCGACAAAGTCCAGTACTTAAAAATTTCCATAGGCGACGCTTTAAAATTTATCGGTTAGAGGTGCAGAGGAGGTCTTTTGCTAGACTTATTGCTCACACTCTGGCGATCGCGGCGATACCTCACATGTGTGGTTTGAACACCGTTTTCATATGGGCGTGACTTACGTATGCGTTTTCTTTGTTGCGTGAGCTCGTGGGGACGGTGGCGCTTTAAATTTTTTTAAATTTTATTTATTTATTTATTTTTAACACTTCCTTTAAAAAAAAAATCTGATCACTTATATTGCTATCACAAGGAATGTAAACATCCCTTGTGATAGTAATATATGGTGACAGGTACTCTTTTTGGAGGGCTGGGGGGGTCTAAAAGACCCCCCATCCCTCCTTTGCACTTCACAGTATTCAGATCGCCAAAAATGGCGATTCTGAATACTGTATTTTTTTTTAAAAATTGGCGGCGTTAGCTACCGAGTAAACCGGAAGTGCCGTCGCTTCCGGAATTTGCCAAAGGAGACCCGATCGGAGCTGATTACGGCTTCTATCAGGTCTCCTTCCAGCCGGCGGAGGCCGGTGGGACGGGAGGCCGGAGAAGATCGGCAGGAGGGGGGATGTCCCCTCCCACCCCCTGGGATAACGACCGAGCGGCTCCCGAGCCAGATCGGTCATTACCCCTAGATAGCCGACCGCCAGCTCTAAAAAATTATACCGGGATATAGCCTGCATATGCTAGCTATGTCCCGGTAGAGCCGATCAAAACCGACCGCCGCTGGCAAAAAAACGACATTTAAACCTCTGGCAAAAAATGTGCGTACACCCCTAAGTGAAAATGTCAAAATTGGGCCCAAAGTGTCAGTATTCTGTGTGGCCGCCATTATTTTCCAGCATTGCCTTAAGCCTCTTGGGCAGAGAGTTCACCAGAGCTTCACAGGTTGCCACTGGTGTCCTCTTCCATGACGACATCCCGGAGCTGGTGGATGTTGGAGAATTTGCGCTCCTCCACCTTCCGTTTGAGGATGCCCCACAGAGGCTGTTAGGTTTAGGTCTGGAGACATGCTTGGCCATTCCATCACCTTTACCCTCAGCGTCTTTAGCAAGGCAGTGGTCATCTTGGAGGTGTATTTGGGATTATGTTGGAATACTGCGCTGCGGCCCAGTCTCCGAAGGGGGGGGGATTATGCTCTACTTCAGTATGTAACCGTTCATGTTGGCATTCAGGGTTTCATCAATGCCAGTGCTGGTAGCACTCATGCAACCTTAGACCATAACACTCCCACCACCATGCTTGACACTTGCCTTTGTACTCTCACCTGTTTGCCATCACACACACTTGGCACCATCTGACCCAAATAAGTTTATCTTTGTCTCATCAGACCACAAGGTTCCAGTAATCCATGGTCCTTAGTCTGCTTGTCTTCAGCAAACTGTTTGCAGGCTTTCTTGTGCATCATCCTTAGAAGAGGCTTCCTTCTGGGACACTAGCCATGCAGACCAATTTGATGCAGTGTGCACCGTATGGTCTGAGCACTGACAGGCTGAACCCCCACCCCTTCAACCTCTGCAACAATGTTGGCAGCACTCATACGTCTATTTCCCAAAGACAACCTCTGTATATGATGCTGAGCATGTGCACTCAACTTCTTTGTTCGACCATGGCGAGGCCTGTTCTGAGTGGAACCTGTCCTGTTAAACCGCTATATGGTCTTGGCCACCATGCTGCAGCTCAGTTTCAGGGTCTTGGCAATCATCTTATAGCCTAGGCCATCTTTATGTAGAGCATAGATTCCCAAAGTGGTCTATATGGACCCTCCAGGGGTCAATTTCGACTTGCAGGGGGTCCATGTCAGCGAGAAAAAAAAATGGTGGCGCGTGAGATGTAAATGGGGGTCCACGTGAGTGAACCCCATTTAGGCAGGTTATCCTCAACATTTAGACGTTCCGCAAGTGTCTTATTACACCTAACACAGATTGTGTGTGCATAGCACTTATAATAGACATAGAAATTACTTCTATATATTAATTATATTTCATAAAATTGTACCCATCTGCTTTGTGGTGTGCTACGTTCATGTACAAGTTTTTACAAGTTTTCATACCAGCAGTAACGCATTGCACGTGTACGCGCAGTGATAAACACTTGTCCAGACCTGTACCAAAGCTTTGTACGGACTTGTTTGATTCATCAATTATAAATAAGCGTGTTAGAGACAAACACTGTTCACCATTGAGAAATAAACATACAAAAAGGGTTAAAACAGGTGCAGTAAACACAGTTCCGTGGCATTCCAGATCCTGGGGTGAAAAGTACTGGTTTGTTCTGCTAGCAAACGTTGAGGCCCTTTGAGAGATTTGTAACAAAAGATCGAACTTCTAGTAATATAGCACTGGTGTCCACATTACATATGTGGAGTATAATTAATAAGCGTGATTATGCCGCTGGTATAGAAGGACATTTAGAACATAGTGAGCAAATCCTAGACTACATAGATAGTTTAACCAGTTCCACACTGCCTTCCGCATATATTACGGCGGCAGTGTGGATGCTGGCCTCGAATCGCCGTAAAATGACGGCTATCTGCGAATGGCCACTAGGGGGCGCGCCACACTCCTGAGGAGGAGCCCATGGTAGCCCAACCACCCCACAGTAAGAACACACCCAGGGAACACACTTAACCCCTAGATCTCCCCCTGTAGGTTAACCCCTTCACTGCCAATGACATTTATACAGTAATCAGTGGACATTTAAATTTCTGATCGCTGAATAAATGTCATTGGTCCCAAAAAAGTGTCAAAAATGTCCGACATGTCCGCTGCAGATCGCCGCCATTACTAGTAAAAAAGAAAAACCCCAGAAATTAATTCTCACCATCCATAAACGTGGCCATTTTTGCGCAAACCAATCAATAAACGCCGATTGCGATTTTTTTTTTTTTATCAGAACTATGAGGAAGAATATAAATCAGCCAAAACCGGTGAAAAAAATGTCTTTTTATATATTTTTTTTTTTGGATTAGAATTTTAGCAAAAAGTAAGAAATTTGGTTTTTTTTGCAAAATGGTCGCGGCGATCAGAAATGACGCAGAGGTGATCAAATACAAGCAAAAGAAAGCTCTATTTGTGGGAAAAAAAGGATGCAAATTTTGTTTGGGTACATCATCACACGACTGCGCAATTGTCAGTTAAAGCGACGCAGTGCCGAATCGCAAAAAGTGCTCTTGTCCTAAACTGGGAAATTCTTCCGGAGGTGAAGTGGTTAAAACATAATTTTATTAATCGAACAGATTAAAATCTTATACATTGTAGCGATAGGAACGATACATCAACATTCTGAACCAAGAGGAGATAATACATTTCGCAGGTGAGTGCTTCTTCATAGTTGGCTCCTCATTTAAAGGTTCTGTTATACAGACAGAATTCATTGTTACAAACAATATACATCACAAATATAAATATACATATTATAGTTTCACATAATGACATTGCTCACCGTTTCCAACCTTGTGTGCAAAACATGTGATACTATCATCACAGCCCAGCAGGGGCGCCCGTTAGGGAAGAGAGGTGGTGGTGCCAGAACAACCAACCAGGTCTGGGGGCACTGGACCGAAACACAGCATCAGGGGGCAGGTAATAAATGTCTGGCTTCCCTTAGGAGGCTGGGGGCAGACAGAGCTCTTGGCCGACATGCCCTCCCCACAGACACACACAACTGGCAATGGTGACAGGTAAAAAGGCCCAGCCCTAAGGAAAAGGAAACATACAAATTATTGCCCAATGTACAGAAATGGCCCACTGGCTCCAATTTGCTACTATCAATATCCATGAGGTGAACATCTCACCACATGTGCCTTGTCTGTGCTTACCTTCAATCACCTATTGCCAAATCTGTGCTGTCAGTGGGACGCCACAGAGGGAATGCCATGTCACTTGCTTGGCTCCTTGTGCTTAAACTACGGTCCCACCAGAAGTGACAGGGTCGGCGCGACCCCCTGACATCACTTCCGATCCGGGCGCCATCTTAAGGACTGGAAGCCGGCCGACCATCCAGATAAAGGACGGGAGTCGGTTCAGTCCACAGTCCCTCCCATCCGAAACTAGATGGGGAGCATCACCAGCCAGAAGGCCGGTTCTGCAACGGCTGGCGTCCGAGTGGCCACCAAAGGACCCATCCCCACATTAGCGCCACAACTGGCCAGGTAAAAAAGTATGACATGTTAAGCACTAAAGTGTCTGCCCTTAACAAATATATGTACATACATACAATTCAGCTAACAGATAGCATAACATATTCGGTCAAAAGACGAGACCACTACATACCAATCTACATATTCACAGGATAAATCTATATGAAATGGACATAGAGGGGGAAAAAAACAAACAAACATAATAGAACCCACTATAAGAAGGGCTTATATGATATAGCAGTGTTGAGCCCAGGGGGCTGGGTTGCCCTCTGGGTAAATATCCATTTGGCCTCCAATCTCAAAATTTGCTGATCAAGGTCCCCACCATGTGGATTGGGGGGGGACATGGGCCAGAGCAAAAAATGAAATGGTACACGGGTCATAACTGTAGTGTATTCTCACATGTTTGCAGATAGACGTATACAGGAGACCTGCATCAATATAGTGCAAGTGGTCCTGGATACACCTAGCCAGGGCACGCTTGGTTTTACCTATGTAGAAGGCCCCACAAACACACGTAGCCATGTACACCATGCCCTCAGTGAGACAATTGGAGTATGTACGTGGTCTGTGGGTGCCTCCCCTAGGCAAGGGATACTGCGAGCCTTCCCTGATCCAGGGACAGAACTCACAGCTGCCACAAGCGAAGGTACCCACACACCCCTCTGCACCCTCTAGTAGTACAACCGTACCAAGGTGACTATGGACCAATCGGTCCCTAAGCGAGGTGGCCCTTTTCAATACCATTTCTGGACAGCCAGAGACATATTGTCCCACTGTGGAATCCTCAGCCAAAAAGTGCCAATTACAGGACAGAATCTCTCTCACTTGATCATGCTGATTACTAAAGGAAGTAATAAACTTCACCGTTCCAGATTTGGCAGGGCGATGGGTATTGAAGATGAGGTCGTCTCTCGATCAAGCCCTAACTTTTTGGTTTGCTCATTTCAAAACACTTCTACTATATCCACAAAGCCTAAGGCGGTCAAACAAGGCATGTGCCTCTCGTTCATAATCCTCGTCCCTTGCACTATTCCGGCGTATCCTCAAATATTGTAAAGTGCTATTATACTGCAACGCAAAGTCCAACCAATAAAATATAAGGTGCTAATATATTGTAGTGCAAAGTCCAACTACATACTGAAAGGAAATAAATGTCCACACTCATAAGCTGTAAATATCAGTTGAATTGCAGCCCGTCACCAGTGTCACCACCACACTTGGCCCCTTACCAGAATGGGACGACCCTCTATTATGGAAGGTCAAAGTAAGCCTTGATTATATTCAAGATATAGTGATCCCTCCGGCTCACACAGATGCCCTCAGCAAATCAACCTCTCCTTCTGCTGTATTCCAGTGCGGCTCAACAACATTATTCCATGTGGCAACAAGCACAGTCATATAAAAAAGCATAAACAGCCCATAGTGCAGACAATCTTGTCAAAGAGTTTAATGAATAAAATTAAGAATCCACTCACATGATGGTGAAATAACAGCGTCCTGTGTGTCAGTTACGGCGTCCAGCCACAAAGATGGCGCCCGCTTGTCCACTTCCTAGTCACGTGTATCGAACGTCCCTTAGCTCCACCCAACGCATTTCATCATATGCGTGACGTCAGGGGTGTGGCCACCAAGGTAGACGTTGACTTTATATACCCGGACAATGAGGAAGTGGAATGCGTTCCAGGGAGACCGGTAATGAAACCAGCCACACCGGAAGGAGGTTGCGCAGATCCGAGAGCATATTACAAAATATTATGACTTACATCTAAACCCGCAACTAGCAGAAAGTAGAAAAAACCCTGGTACCAAAAAATTGGCCAAATATACTAAAACTTAATTGAATAATACGCATATATTATGCAAATTTTGTTTAAGGTGCAGCACAATGGACACGGAAGGTGGAAGAGCAACGCCACCCAGCGGCTACAGACCGGAACCACACACAGGACTTAAACAAATATAGAATATATAAAAATATATAAAAAATACTGCCGGACACATGTATGGAACAACAGTTACACAAAACACTTATACGCAATAAATGTTGCATATCAAGGTAACACATCAAAAAACATCTATAAGAATCTAAAAATGAAATTTAAAATGAAAATATAAAATGGATAAAGGTATTCACAATCAAAAATCAACTTTGTCATGCATTATTTATGAAGGCGTTTACATCCCATTCAATGTTTAGCCCATGGGGGGCAAAAGACCGTAGGGTATATATCCAGAAGGTTTGCCGTCTGGATATTTCCCTCTTGGTGTTCTTTCCCCTTCATGATGGCACATAATGGTCAATAGCTAGCACCTTAGTACCCGAAGGGTCCCTCTTGTGGTGAATGTCATAGTGTTTCAAAACACTATGGTTAGGGAAACCCTTCCGGATGTTAGCCAGATGTTCGCCGACTCTAACCTGGAAGCTACGTATAGTACGTCCAACATAATATAAACCGCATGGACAAATTAATAAGTAAACAACATTTTTGGTGTTGCAAGAGATGGACTTAATTTGATAAGTTCTGCCATCATGGATGGAAGAGAATGAAGTGCATTTTGACTTGACACTATTAACCCTGCAGACCTTACACCTCCTACACGGATAAAAACCTTTCATGTTCTGAAATAACATGGGTTTCTTACTAGGAGGCTCAATCACATTGGGTGCAATTGATAACCTTAAAGAGTCTACAGCCTTAGATAATACGGTAGGCCTCTACTCAAGAAGAGGTGCCAAAACTCGATAATTTCTTAATATTCCCCAGTGTTTGTTGATAATTCTGGCTACTGCCGATGTGTCCTCCCTATATGCTATTATTTCCTATGCCCATGGTATGGAGGCAGTTGATACATTTCTCCGAGAGGATGGTAGTTTATGGTCTAAGCAGATTGAACACAATTTCTTTTGGTATGGCGGTGTTCACTATTTGCAGATCAGGGGCGTGGCCATGGGGCAAAATATGCCCCTAGTATGGCCAACTTATTTATGGCCAAGTGGGAGGAGGATGTCGTCTGAGTATAGAAGACCTGAGCTGCTTGCCTGGCTCAGGTATATAGACGACGTCCTCCTCCTATAGGAAGGTGATGTGCAGTCATTGAACTCCTTCGCCACCTTGAATGTAAATAGGGGTATCAAACTCCAACATGAAGTGAGTACAAGTAGGATCCATTTTTTGGATCTCAAGATAGAGGTGAGGGATGACAACCTTGTCACCTCTACTCCAAAGAGACGGATAGAAATGGATTCATTGAGATGGGGACCTGCCATCACCCCTCCTGGCTTAAAGCCATTCCGAAGGGTCAATTCATCCGCCTCTGGAGAAATTGTACGGATGTGGATACATTTAAGCAGGAGTCCATTTCCCTTAGAAGTAAGTTCCTGGAGAAGGGTTATGATCCAGATGTGATAGACAGAGCCTTTGATGAAGCAGTAAACATGGACAGGCAGCTTCTCTTGGTCCCCAGACAGAGACGCACTGACAGCAATTTTAATTGCCCCATGATCACTACGTTTTCCAATCAGTACCAACTAGTTAATCGTATTATCAACAAACACTGGGGAATATTAAGAAATGATTGAGTTCTGGCACCTCTACTTGAGGAGAAGCCTACCGTATTATTTAAGGGTGTAGCCCCTTTAAGATTATCAGTTGCACCCAATGTGATTGAGCCTCCTACTAAGAAACCCATGTTCTTTCAGAACATGAAAGGTTTTTATCCGTGTAGGAGGTGTAAGGTCTGCTGGGTTAATAGTGTCAAGTCAAAATGCACTTCATTCTCTTCCATCCATGATGGCAGAACTTATCAAATTAAGTCCTTCATCTCTTGCAACACCAAAAATGTTGTTTACTTATTAATTTGTCCATGCGGTTTATATTATGTTGGACGTACTATACGTAGCTTCCAGGTTAGAGTCCGCAAACATCTGGCTAACATCCGGGAGGGTTTCCCTAACCTTAGTGTTTCGAAACACTGTGAAATTCACCACAAGAGGGACCCTTCGGGTACTAAGGTGCTAGCTATTGACCATTATGTGCCATCATGGAGGGGCAATAACACCAAGAGGGAAATATCCAGACGGGAAACCTGGATATATACCCTACGGTCTTTTGCCCCCCATGGGCTAAACCTTGAATGGGATGTAAACGCCTTCATAAATAATGCATGACTGAAAGTTGATTTTTGATTGTGAATACCTTTATCCATTTTATATTTTCATTTTAAATTTCATTTTTAGATTCTTATAGATGTTTTTTGATGTGTTACCTTGATATGCAACATTTATTGTGTATAAGTGTTTTGTGTAATTGTTGGTCCATACATGTGTCCGGCAGTATTTTTTATATATTCTATATTTGCTTAAGTCCTGTGTGTGGTTCCGGTCTGTAGCCGCTGGGTGGCGTTGCTCTTCCACCTTCCGTGACCATTGTGCTGCACCTTAAACATAATTTGCATAATATATGCGTATTCTTCATTCAATTACGTTTTAGTATGTTTGGTCAATTTTTTGGTACCAGGGTTTTTTTCTACTTTCTGCTAGTTGCGGGTTTAGATGCAAGTCATAATATTTTGTAATATGCTCTCGGATCTGCGCGACCTCCTTCCGGTGTGGCTGGTTTCATTACCGGTCTCCCTGGAACGCATTCCACTTCCTCATTGTCCGGGTATATAAAGTCAACGTCTACCTTGGTGGCCAGGCCCCTGACGTCACGCATATGATGAAACGCGTTGGGTGGAGCTAAGGGATGTTCGATACACGTGACTAGGAAGTGGACGAGCGGGCGCCATCTTTGTGGCTGGACACTGTAACTGACACACAGGACGTTGTTTTATTTCACCATCATGTGAGTGGATTCTTAATTTTATTCATTAAACTCTTTGACAAGATTGTCTGCACTATGGGCTGTTTATGCTTTTATATGACCGTGCTTGTTGCCTCATGGAATCAGTTGTTGAGCCGCACTGGAATACAGCAGAAGGAGAGGTTGATTTGCTAGGGGCATCTGTGTGAGCCGGAGGAATCACTAAATCTTGAACATAAGCCAGAGGGATCACTATATTGTGAATATAATCAAGGCTTACTTTGACCTTCCATAATAGAGGGTCATCCCATTCTGGTAAGGGGCCAAGTGTGGTAGTGACACTGGTGACGGGCTGCACTTCAACTGATATTTACAGCTTATGAGTGTGGACATTTATTTCCTTTCAGTATGTATTTGGACTTTGCACTACAATATATTAGCACCTTATATTTTATTGGTTGGACTTTGCGCTGCAATATAATAGCACTTTACATTTTATTGGTTATACCGGACCAGTCTGTCAGCTGCATTACGTTGCCCAGCATTTACCAAGGACTTTAGCGCAGGATTGTTTTTGTTTTAACTTTTTATCCTCAAATATTTGCTATATGGGATACTACAGAGCAAGGGACGAAGATGTGAACTAGTGAAATGCAAGATGGTATTCCCTGCAGTTTCCTTCCTATGAAGGGCAGAATAAAGCACACCATCAGAACCCAGGTTGAGCTTTAAGTCGAGAAAAGAAATGCTAGAGGGGCTGTAAGTCATGGTAAACCAAAGATTGAAGTCATTTTTGGATATAAAGGTAAAGAATTCCTCGAGCTCACTAATGGTACCTGTCGAAATAAGCAGAACTTCGTCAATGTACCTCCACCATAAAAGAACATGGCGGAGGTACTGTGACGCAGCCTCATCACCAAAAAGGGATCTTTCCCATCCCCCCAGGTACAGGTTGGCATGCGATGGGGCACAAGATGTCCCCATCGCAACCCCCTGCACCTGAAGGTAGGTAGATCCGTTAAAAAGGAACACATTCGATGTCAGAATGTGGTCAAGCAACTGTAACACAAACTCACATTTAGGCCAACTATCCTGATCTTGTTCCAAAAGGAACATGGACACTACTTCAATACCCCTATCATGTGGAATGCTTGAGTAGAGGGCTTCAATATTGACTGCCACCAAGACAGATCCGTCAGGAACCACCATTCCCTCGATAACGTTCAAGAGATCAGGCGTGTCCTTAATTTACGAGGGAAGTCTGGTTACATGGGGTCTGAGTATTTGGTCAACATATTTACTTGCCATCTCCGTATGGCTCCTAATCCCCGACACTATAGGACGACAGGGGGGATCATGTATGTTCTTATGCACTTTAGGTAGTGCGTAGAACGTGGCCGTTCTTGGCCATTTAACTTGGAGAAAGTCGAATAGATCTCCGTCAATCAGACCGAGATTGTATGCTTGGCCAATAAGGGACTGATACTGAGTCTGAAATTGACTGAGATGGTCCTTAATGAGATCGGAGGGCTTAATAATATGTTCATTCTGGGCCAGATCTCGATATGCTTGGAGTTGGGACCGAGTCAGATTGGTCAGTCGCTGAAAGTCCAGCGGGAGTCGCTCAATCTCTTTTGATTGTTTCAAAAACGCCCAGATGGCCGGGCATGTTTGAAGTTTAGGAAATTGTTGTAACTTCGCTTTGAAGCGAATGGGTGATGGAATCCTAGCAAATAAGTAAAGATCCTTTGACAGTTCAAACTGATCTGTTCTAGCTGATGAACAGAAATTAAGACCCAGATGTAATACCTCCCACTTCACTACTGGTAAGTTGATGAGAAGATAGACCCATTTGTTCCAAGCAGAAATTAATACATCTAATCTTAACATAATCAATCTATTTTCCCTGTTCGTGATTGCACCATCGGAGTGGACAGTGTCTGAGGTGGTCCTAAAGGGAGTTGGTCACTATGGATACCATTATTTTTGGACCTTGCACCCAGGTCCCTTGATCCATCAGGTGCTGAGCCTATATTTGCCCCAAACATAGATAGCTGTGTGTCACCCACCACCTGATCACATCCTACAGTGTTGTCTGAAGTGGAAAGGGGTTTAAACCTACCAGCTGGAGATTTCTGGGGGACAGTCCTAGTTTACCGTCTGTGTTGGTTTTAAAGTGAGGCCCACCACCATTACCCCTTCGTCATGCTCTCCCTCCAGGATTCTTGCCATGTAAACCGGAGGTATTGGATCTAAGGGAAGAAACAGAAGAGGTAAATTACATATCTGGATCAGATTGTACTCTAGATGATTTGTGAGACGGTCCCTGTTGGAAGTTACCTCTATATTTTCTCTCTGTTTTTTTGCCACCTGTATGCATACCCACCTTTATAAAATCTAGCCTCCTTCTTGTGTATCTTTATTATAATTCTCAAGAAAGGTGATTAGACCCTGTTGTTTGCCCAAAAATTCAGTATTCTGGGGGAGCTTAGTTTCCTCCATTCTTAATGTTTCTATCTCCTTCTCTAGGGTTGCTAAATCCTTAAGATATTTATATTTAATCATCTCTATCATCTTCGATGTGCACAATGTCAAGTTCTTTTCCCATGTCTCACAAAATTCCTGATCAAGTACCTCAAATGAGGTAAATACTTGTATTTGACGGCCCAGTGGATTCACATCCACTCTGAGGTATCTATCGAAAAAGCGCATGGGCCAGCCTAAATTCGATTTTTTAATTAAACGTTTTTCAATTTGATGAAGTGCACATCAAGATTAACTGCGGACCTAGTATGAGGAGTACATTTTTTTGAATGGAGTCCAAAAAACTGTCCCATTCAGGACCAAACAGTTGAGACGTGATAGAAGGGATAAACAGCTAAAAACAGGAAATAAAAAAAAGGGGCTGTGGGAACCAACGTCTAAAACAATTGTAACACAACAAATTGACCTAGCCCTAAAGCAGAGAGGTCCTCACAAAAAAAAAAATCTATCCCCATGGACATTTCCGGTGACGTGTAATAGGTCACAGTGCATCTCATACTGACATAATACACAATCAAAACCTGCAATTCCTAGCTAATGTTTAGTTTGTATCATGAAGGACTAAACCTTCCTGGTTATTACCATTATATTTAAGGCAATTGAACAAAAGATCGAAATTCTAGTAATATAGCACTGGTGGGGCTAGCGACCAAACAAGGGATTTTCAAGGACACTTAGAACATAGTGAGCAAATCCTAGACTACATAGAAAGTTTAAAATGTAATTTTATTCATCGAACAGATTAAAATCTTATACATTGTAGCGATAGGAACGATACTGTAGGGAACCATCCTTGGCCGCTGACATGCCCGTGCGCGGGCACACGTAGTGTGTGCGTGTGCGCGCCGCCAAAGCCATTTAAGCGGACAGCACCCTGCAGCCAGTGCCGTCCGTTCTACAGCCTTGCTGCACCTGTGACCCCCAGCGTTTGTTCTGGAGAGACTTCCTGTTCCTGTGACCCCGGCTTCCTTTTGGACCTTGCTGCTATCTGCCTGCCCTGACCTCGGCCTGTCTATGACTATTCTTCTGCCTGACCCCTTGTACCTCTGCCACCTGTACGTTGCCGACCCAGCTTGTACCCGACTACCCGTTTGCCTGATCCTTCTGTACTTCACCGCCAGCCAGTTACGACCTGGCCTGCATCACTATCCTTCTGCCTGCACGAGCTTCAGTGAATCTACACCAACCATCAGAGACTTGTCCAGCCCTCCTGCTCCCCCTGTGCTCCAGAACTCCCTGTCTGTCAGGGGTTCTTGGACCAGGGCTGTTAGAGAGGTTGCCCCCGCATAAGCCAGACTCAACCACCAAGTACATGACAGCAATGGACAGCCATGTCTGAGTCTGCGCCGAGGCCCTCTCCCATGGAGAACTATGTGCTCACCTAGCTGGCTTGACCCAAGCTGTGAAGAACCTGCAGGAGGGATACACCCGCTTGGAGAATCAAGTCCGGGACCTTGCTTCCCCAGCATCTGCCAGTACCGGCCAAACGCCCCCTCGCATTCTAGTGACTCTGCCTACGGAGCCTAAAGTGCCCATGCCCGAGCGGTTTGCGGGGGACTGCAGGAAGTTCCGGGCGTTTTGCAACTCTTGCGAGTTGTATTTTGCTCTCCAGCCCCGCACGTTCTCTTTGGAAGCCTACCTTGAGGAAAACCTGAAAAAGGGCTTTATCCGGCCCTCTACTTCCCCGGCAGGAGCCGGGATCTCAACAAGATCACGGTCAAGAACCGGTACCCTTTGCCCCGGTTCCTGAGCTGTTTCAACGACTCGGCTCTGCAGCGGGGTTCACTAAATTGGATCTTTGTGGGGCCTACAACTTGGTCCGCATACGGGAGGGGGATGAATGGAAGATGGCCTTTTGGACTCGGTTTGGCCATTTTGAATACTTGGTCATGCCCTTCGGGCTTTGTAACGCCCCGGCCACGTTCCAACATCTGGTAAATTATGTCTTCCGGGACTATCTTGATCTATTCGTAGTGGTCTATCTGGATGACATCCTCATTTTCTCCCCCTCCTTAGAGGAACATCGCAGGCACGTTAAGTGTGTACTGTATACAAAGGCAGAAAAGTGTGCCTTCGAATGTTCAGACATTTCCTTCTTGGAATTCCACATCTCCACTACGGGCACTACCATGAACCCCCAGAAGGTCTCAGCCATTATTGACTTATATGAATTATATGAATTAAATTTTTGTTATGTTTTCATTTTGCAGTGTGGTGTACAGAGCTGCTGTGGCTTCGGTGTCCCCAACCCTTGGCACAGCCAGCTGGTAATTCAGCTGATTGCAATCACACCCTAGAAACACAGGAGTATTTAACACATGGAAAGGCAAGACACATGGAGGTTCTCCTCCAGTCAGGTCGGAACACTGGGCTGTTTTTTCAGGTAAGGGAGACAATCCTTTATATTTACAATTTGGCGTCTCTTTAGGAAATTAGCTCTGAGCGAGATCTTTTTTCTCCTCCCTCCTTGCTGATTGCTACTTCTATCTTGGAGAGGATGTAGAGACATTTCCTTCCCCTCCCTTTTTTTGAATAATGTGCATATATCTTTTCTAGATATCTCCTGCAGTGACCAGCATTGCTTGAGAGATAGTGAACACCCCGGGCATATTCAGCCCTCAAACCATCAGTGAGTGCTTTATATTTTTTTTCTTTCTTTTTACTCCCCTTTGAATACACTTTGAATAAGTATATACATATGCATATGCATGGTGTTTTTAAATTTAAAACACCTTTTTCCTTCTCCCTTACACCCTACCTGCAATGCAGACTCTTGTTTGTTTATGATAAATATGTGAGATATCAGCTTTTTTGACCTACTTCAGATAAACATATGAACGTTTAAAAAGCTGTCCCCTTGAGATAGCACCCACTAATATTGGGTGTTATTTTTATGCATTTTTATTATATCTATAATTATTTCATATCATACCATTAGCTTATTATATCTATTTTTTCTAGGAGTGTTAACTGCAACCTCCCCCCTTCCTCCAATTAGGGGAGGATTGAGTGTGGCCTCTTGTAAACTTCTGTGAAAATATGGTGGAGCTTCTGCCCCTAGGTGGTTGGTGGAGATGACCATGTAGCAAGCTGATGCAGTCTTTGTACACCACACTGCTAATTTTAATATGCTCTGGATGACTGAGACTTGTACCCAAAGATCAAATTGCAGCATTGTGTTGAATTTCATTATATAATAAGTATTCTCACTTATATTCTTATATTTTTGTATTTTTTGTATGATTCTAATTTTCACTTTTCAATACTATAGAAAGGGCGATGCCTATGATCCCCCTGAGGAAGACCCACACAATACTAAGGGGTTGAAACGCGTAGGGGACTTCATGCGGCCCTTGGCTGCACAGTTTTGTCATTTCCCTTTTCTTATTATCTGCAAATGATTGTATGCAATGCATGTCTCATTTATGTACAACCAGAGCTTTCCCCTTTTTCTATGTAACATTGGACCACATATATATTTTTTTTACGAATAAAATAAAAAAAAATTTCTAAAAACGTTCTCTTTACTAAACTGTTTCGGATAAAAAACTTTACATTTACTGCCAAAAAACCCTTAATGGGGGACTCCTTCCTAGATGTAGCCATTATTGACTGGCCAATGCCAGCTGACAAAGCGATGCAGCGCTTTGTAGGCTTCGCCAATTTCTATAGGAAATTTATCCAAGGATTTTCAGCGGTCATCTTTCCTATAACTCAACTGACCAAACAGAGCTCCCGTTTTATGTGAACCACGGAGGCACAAGCAGCCTTCCAGACTTTGAAAAAGCTGTTCACCTCAGCGCCTGTTCTAAAGCACCCTGACTCCACATTGCCATATATCTTGGAAGTGGATGCCTCAGAGACCGCAGTTGGGGTGGTCCCATCCCAAAGACAGGGGCCCAAAGCCTTATTACACCCCATCGCTTTTTTCTCGTGGAAGCTTACTGCCCCCGAGAGAAACTACAACGTTGGGGACAGAGAACTCTTGGCTATCAAGTCCGCCCTGGAAGAATGGCGGTACCTCCTAGAAGGGGCATTCCATCCTGTTCTGGTCTTTGCGGACCACAAAAATTTTCAATATATAAGGACTGCTAAAAGACTCAAGCCTCGTCAGGCTCGTTGGACCTTGTTCTTTTCCCGGTTTCAGCTCCACATCACCTACCGACCCGGGTCCAAAAACGTCAAGCCAGATGCGCTGTGCAAGATGTTCCATGAGTTTGGGGAGGTATCCCCTGCAGATACTATCTTACCTGCCCACAGCTTCTTGTTGGTCCATGAGGATTTCCTAACATGGATCAGGCAAACTCTAGCTGGCTTCAATATACCCGCTGACTCTGCACTTTCTGTGAAGGACAGGTTATGGTGGTCGGGTACCCAGATTTTTGTGCCTGAGAAGCTCAGTTTGACTGCCTTAGAACTCTGCCACGACCATCAATTAGCTGGGCACTTCGGCAACCGCAAGACAGCGGAGTTGCTTTCCCGTACTTTTTGGTGGCCCCACATGAATGAGGACTGCAGAAATTACGTGAGTGCTTGCCCTACTTGTGCTCAAAACAAGTTTGAAAGGACCAAGGCTTGGGGCCTGCTTAACCCGCTACCCATTCATGAGCGACCTTGGCCCCAAATCTCTATGGACTTCATAGTAGAATTACCCCCGTCTGCAGGATTCACCACATTCTTCGTGGTGGTTGACCGCCTCACAAAAATGGCGCACTTCATCCCGATGAAAGGCACCCCCTCAGCGACTGAAACAGCCAAAGTATTTATCAAAGAGGTTCTTCGCCTACACAGCATTCCGAAAACCATTGTATCTGAAAGAAGGGTGCAGTTCACATCCCGGGTCTGGAAGTCCTTGTGTTCTATCTTGGGAATTGAATTAGCCTTTTCATCGGCCTACCATCCACAGTCCAATAGCCACACAGAGAGGACCAACCAGACCCTCGAGCAATACCTCCGTTGCTACCCCTCGTACACCCAGGACGACTGGATCTCCTTGCTGCCATTAGACGAGTTTGCCTACAACAATTCGATCCACTCTGCCACCAAGCAATCTCAGTTCTGCGTGCATCTTGGCTACTACCCTACATTCCTGCCCAACTTGCTACCTGAGAGTGCGATTCCTGCCATACAGCAGATTACCCACATCCTGGAAAGGAACAACAAACTGCTGCAGGAATCTCTCGCTCAGACCCAGTGTCACGTACCTAAATTCTTAACGGCTTGGGTCAGGCCGGCAAGATGTGCACATAAGTCATCCATGGTGGAGCGGGTTCCCTGCGCAGACTCAGTCATGGCTGCTCTTTTCTGTCACGTACCTGACGGTGGAGTCTGTCTTGTGCAGGGAACAACCGCTCTTGCGCACCCGATTCAAGGACCCCTGGTAGTGGAGACAGAGGCCCAAGAGTGCGGGATGGCACGAGGGCTGGAGGGTCACCGATGATGTAGTGAGGCTCCAGGAGACGTGCAGGTAGAAGGATGGTCGTACAGGCTGGGTCGGCAATAGGCAGGCAGGAAGGTACAAAGGATCAGGCAAAAGAGTAGTCAGAGTCCAAGCAAGGTTCGTTAACGGGCGGGCAGCAGAGGTACAAGGGAGCAGACAATCGGATGGTCGTGGGTAGCCGGGGTCGGTGCAGGTAGCAGACAGCAGGTCAGGACAAGCCGGGTCAACAGGAGGCAGAACAACACAGGAACAGGTATCCGGAGCCGAGGCTTACAGGTCGGGAACGCTGTAGAGCGAGCAGCACTTGTTCTCAGAAGTCTCCAGGTTTAAATAGGCCCATTTGGCGCCGTTTCCGGCGCGTGCGCGCACACGGG
>BLSH010226366.1:381695-414180 GCA_018402905.1 Glandirana rugosa
ACGTGTGAACTAGAACAGGGGCTGAACAAACACGTCCCTTCTCTACCGAGCGGACCTTTTCATCACCACCGACCCTTGGTGTATGACACCCTGTCGGTAGCGGTAGTCCAAAAACTTTGACAGGCACAGGTGGTCTGCCTTACTGTCGTAAAGTTTCCGGTCCTTAAAACTTTACGACCGTAAGTCCCGGTCCCTAGCGCCCACCCATCCCCCCATGAAGGAGAAAGAGAGGTCACAAACCCTCTACCTGTCGACATTCGAAGGTACCCTGGTACACCTTTACGAACCCCTGCCACCGCCTGTACCACCGCAACGAAAGTATAGTAGACAAACGACCCACCGTCCACTGTGACAGTGACATCTCCACCTCCTTCTCCGGCTCCGTCCTCGTCTTCTCCTTCGTCCTCCTCCGGCTCTGGAAAGAACCTAAAACTCCATTAATAAGGTTACGTCGAACACGGAACTTAGATCTACGGACCAGTACCCCCAACACGAGTCCAACTCTTGTAAATACGGGGCCGAGTCCGATAGTAACGTCTCGAACGTTTGGTGAGCACAGAACAGCAGTCGTGTAACAGACTTCTTGACGGTGCGCCCCCTTGCGGAAACTCGACGGAAACCACACGATCCAGGGACCCACGCCACCCATCATCGTCCGTATGACAGATCCCCTGCGAGCGAGGCGAATGCCAGCATTTCAAAATTCCTGGCCTTTGAAATGCTGTCATTCCGTCTGGTGGACACGGACAGTTTCAAAAACCTGATGGCGATGGCTGTCCCACAGTATGTGGTTCCCAGCCACCACTACTTTTCCAGGCGAGCCATCTCTTCCCTGCACAAACAAGTCGGGGACAAGATCAAGTGTGCATTTCGCAACGTCATCTGTGGCAAGGTCCACATAACCACTGATACATGGACCAGTAAGCACGGGCAGGGATGCTTCATCTCGCTAACTGCACACTGGGCAAATGTAGTGGCGGTGGGCCTGAGCTGGCTAGCCATTTGGCACATGTCCTTCCACCACCGAGGATTGCAGGGCATTTCTCTTTGCCTCCTGTTGCCTCCTCCTACTGCGCTTCCTCCTCTTCGACCACCTACTCATTCACTCAGCGTAACACCTTCACCACCAACATCAGCACAACCAGGGGGAAACGACAGCAGGCTGTTTTAAAACTGATATGTTTTCTTCGGCCTTCCCGCTCACCTCCTCATATGCGACGTGCCCAAAAGGTGGTACTCCACCTTGCACATGCTGGAGAGACTGTGCGAGCAGCAGCAGGCAATAGTGGAGTTTCAGCTGCAGCACCCACGGGTCAGTCGCTCCGCGGAACAGCAGCACTTCACCACCAAAGAGTGGACCTCCATGCGAGACCTGTGTACCGTATTGTGGTGTTTTGAGTACTCCACCAACATGGCCAGTGCCGATGACGCTGTTCTCAGCGTTACTATCCCACTTCTATGTCTCCTTGAAAAAACACTTCGGGCCATGATGGAAGATGATGTGGCGGAGGAGGAAGAGGGGTCATTTCCACGGTTATCAGGCCAGTCATTAGCAAGTGGCTTGGAGGGTGGGTTCCTGCACCAGCATAGACCAGGTCAAAAATATTCAAGCCAGGGCACAGTTCTGGAGGACGAGGAGGAGGAGGAATTGCAGCAGTGTGGCACCCAACGCAGCTCGTGGGCATCACTGGAGCGTGGCTGGGGGATACAGAGGACACAGATGATATATCTCCCACAGAGGACAGCTTGTCTTTGCCTCTGGGCAGCCTGGCACACATGGCCGACTACATGCTGCAGTGCCTGCGCAACGACAGCCGAGTTGCCCACATTGTAACTTCTTCTGATTTACTGGGTGGCTACCCTGCTGGATCCCCGTTACAAGGACAATGTGCCGTTCTTAATTCCCTCACTGGAGAGTGAGAGGAAGATGCGCGACTACAAGCGCACACTGGTAGAGGCGCTGCTGAGGGCATTCCCAAATGACACCAGGGGCTCAGCGGAAGCACAAGGCGAAGGCAGAGTAGGAGGAAGAGGCCACCAACGCAGCCGTGCCACCGCCAGCACCTCAGAAGGCAGGGTTAGCATGGCCGAAATGTGGCAAAGCTTTGTCAGCAGCCCGCCACAACAAACAGCACCACCAGCCAATAGACAATGTCCTAGCAGGAGGCAGCATTTCAGCAACATGGTGCAAGAGTATGTGTGCACACGCCTACACGTACTGACTGATGGGTCTGCCCCATTCAACTTCTGGGTCTCCAAATTGGCCACATGGCCTGAGCTTGCCGTTTATGCCTTGGAGGTGCTGGCCTGCCCTGCAGCCAGTGTATTGTCTGAACGTGTGTTTAGCACGGCAGGAGGCGTTATCACAGACAAGCGCAGCCGTTTGTCCACAGCCAACGTGGACAAGCTAACCTTTATTAAAATGAACCAGGCATGGATCCCACAAGACTTGTCTGTACCTTGTGCAGAATAAACATTTAGACCGGACTCACACAGCCATTCGTATACTTGTTTTTTTGAATAGGGCTCAATATTTTGGGGGCTACCCCAATTATAAACAAACAAAAAAAAATAGTGTTGGTTACCTCCTACTCCTCGACCACCGCCACTTCCACCTACACTGCCATGGTCACGGCATAGTCAACCTCTAGGCTCCTACTCCACATCCACCCCCCTTCCCATTTTTTTTTTTTTATTTGATTTTAATTTATTTTCCCTATCCCCATTTTTTTGTAGGCCACTTGCCCTACTCTTACCCCCTTTTTAATTCCTTTTGCAGCCCTCTAGCACTTGCCAGGACTTTGTTACAGCCATTTTTGTGCCTAAAAGTTCGGGTCCCCATTGACTTCAATGGGGTTCGGGGTCGGGGATAAAGTTCGGGCAACGTTCGGTGCCGAACCCGGACTTTTTTCCAAAGTTCGTTCGGACCCTCCGAACCCGAACGTCCAGGTGTTCGCTCAACTCTATTTAACACCATTTTCAAGTTCTGTCTACACAAAGAATTTACATTTAAAATTTACAGGTGATTCTAATACTAGGATTATCAACTTGATGTCCCCTTAACCACTTCACCCCCGGAAAGTTTTACCCCCATCCTGACCAGAGCACTTTTTGCGATTCGGCACTTCGTCGCTTTAACTGATAAATTGCGCGGTCGTGCGACGTTGTACCCAAACTAAATTTGCGTCCTTTTTTTCCCACAAATAGAGCTTTCTTTTGGTGGTATTTGATCACCGTTATAAACAAAAGAAGAGCGACAATTTTGCAAAAAAAAACAAATTTCTTACTTTTTGCTAAAATACAAATCCAAAGAAAAATATAAAAAAACATTTTTCATCGGTTTTGGCCGATTTATATTCTTCCTCATATTTTTGATAAAAAAAATCACAATCAGCGTTTATTGATTGGTTTGCACAAAAGTGCCCGCGTTTACGGATGATGAGAATTAATTTCTGGGATTTTTATTTTTTTTATATTTTTTACTAGTAATGGCGGCGATCTGCGATTTTTAGCGGTACTGCGATATTGGGGCAGACATGTCGGACATTTTTGACACTTTTTTGGGACTAATGACATTTATTCAGCGATCAGAAATTTAAATGTCCACTGATTACTGTATAAATGTAATTGGCAGTGAAGGGGTTAACCTGCAGGGGGAGATCTAGGGGTTAAGTGTGTTCCCTGGGTGTGTTCTAACTGGGGGGGGACTGGTCTACCATGTGCATAAGAGATCTAACTGATCCCAGTGACAGGGATCAGTAGATCTCCTGTGCCCCCACTAACAGAGCATGTTTACATCGGCAGTTCCCCATTGTTTGGCTGTGGCCGCTCATCGCGGCTCGCTGGCAGACATCGGGTCTACCCGAGCCGCGGGCACACTCAGGAGTATGGTGCGCGCCCCCTAGCGGCCACCCGCAGATCGCCGCTTTTTTACGGCGATTCGCGCTAAGCGTCCACACTGCCGCCGTGAATATATGGTAGGCGGTGTGGAACCGGTTAAAGGGTAATCCTGATGCCCCTATTGTTATCACCAGGACAAACAGTAAACCCTGTGCAGAGAATACCACATTACTGGTTAATAGCTGCCAGCCAGCCAACCCGTGCAATTACGTCCATCCTAGTGAGAGCGTTTACTAGGGCAAGGAGAAATTGCTCAACAGAGGTTTCCTTCACTAGGTAATGTAATATCATTAGAGAAAATTCTCTCTTAAGGGTAACCAGAATGATGTATAGAAAGAGTTTATAGAATTGCCATTTTTAAATGGAGGGATGTTATTTTACCAGAGACTAATACAGCCAGATATAGATCTAAAAATAGGAATACACACCCAACAACAGAAAGGATGTGTTACTTTTGTGACAACTTAGCCCAATACACACGGGCCGAATGTCGGGAGCCAGCGGTCGGTTAAAAAAAAAAAAAAGGCCGACATTCGGCCCGTGTGTATAGCGGTCTATCCGAACGAAGCCAGCCCTTCAGACGGCTTCTGTAAGACGTGCATGCTGTAAACACAGCAGCTGACTGACTCCTGATCAGCGCGCTAAGCCAATGGCAGAGATCGCTGATCGGAGTGTTCTGGTGGGGGGGCGTCCCTCTGTCAGAACACAGCTCAGCGGGGTCAATCGCTGACCTAACCTTGCATAATTAATCTTCTCAAGAAAAATGTACCCATTCTTTTTTCCGATAGGTTGTTGCATAGCATATTATCCAAAGGGTTTTGTTTTTCCAGCTGTCACACTCCTACTTTGCGTTCTGTCCTTTCACCTAGCCATATATACTTTAACAAGAAGGGAAAAACTGGGATATCCTACGCTGTTTTTTTCCACTGTGGCACAGGTACTTGTAAATACTGCAGAGTACATAGTGTTAAAAGTTTTGTTTCCTTTGCCACAGGTGAGGGACATAGGTTTCTGAAATACATCAGTTGTGGATCAGATTGTTGTGTATTTGATCCAATGCATAGCCTGCAAATTGCAATATGTGGGCTGCACAGTACGCCTTTTGCGCTGACGTACCGCGCTCACGAACATTACTGTGATACTGTAAAAACCAATGCTTAAAAACATCTCTAATGTATCCAAGCATTATTGAGCTGTACATAGAGGAGATATGTCTTCCTTTTCCTTCTGTGGTACTGAGAGAGTTCAGCCTGCTGACAGAGGAGGAAACGGATATCATAAACTTTTAGAGCATGGGGTGTATTGGATAAGTTACATTCCCCAGGGGATAAACCATAGGTTGGATGCAGACTTGTATTTGACATGACAGCATTTTCTTTCATTGTTTCATTTTTGGCTTTTATCATACACCTAAAGCGAAATCGCGCAAGAGCAAAAATGTGATTTTAAAGGTTTTGAAGCCTTCTCACATAATGAGCTTACAACCACATGTATGGATAAAAATTCATAATTTTATTACAACATGATTTAAAATTGAGTTTGGGTACAAACCCCTTAAAAATCATACACATTGATAAAAGCCACAGCCACACACAACTTTACAGCCCACCAGAGAGGCACCCCCATGTAATGTGGATAAATACATTGAAACACAGTACAGAGATACCAATAAGGAATGGTATCTATTGCTTATAATGCGTTATTGTACTGTACAGAGACAACAAAAAGCATTAAAGGGGAGTTCCACCCAAAAGTGGAACTTCCGCTAGTTGGATTCCTCCCCCCCCTCAGGTGTCACATTTGGCACCTTTTGGGGGGGAGGGGGAAGAGGACACCTGTCTTTAGACAGGTGTCCTTTTCCACACATCCGGGAGCTCTGGCCGGCTGCTGCGGCCGCTGACGTCAGCAGCACGGCTCCCTCCTCCCTGCTCGCTCTGCTACTGGCCGCCTGGCCAATAGCAGAGCGCGGCGGAGCCTCGCGCAGTAAGGTGCCCGGCGTGAAGCTGTAATGCTACATGTCCGGGTTCCCTTACCTGCAATGGAGGCGGCTGCACCTGTCCCCCGATCCGAAGATCAGCGGCGGGTGCAGACATCGCTGGACTCCAAGACAGGCAAGTGTCCTATTATTAAAAGTCAGCAGCTACTGTATGTGTAGCTGCTGACTTTTATTTTATTTTTTCCCTGGTGGACCTCCGCTTTAAATGTAATACATGGCCTGCACATATATAGGGGAATGCAACTACCCAACGCTTTTCACACTAATGGCTTCTTCAAGGGTTTATGGGGTGCCGTTGCATATGGTTGCTGAAAGAGTAAAATAGCATGTGATAATAAATGTCATATGCCACTTTTCTTTATGACTTCCCTGGGATGTGGTGTTGAATAACACGACCAAACCTATTACTGTTGTTTTTGGAATTCTCTTACACCTGTTCAGCATGCAACTTCACTAGAGAGCGTTCCTGTTCAGTGATTTTTCTATGGGACTTATTATTATCTCTTTAGTGAGAGCTAAAGCAGTATTTCTTTCGGAGAGGTTTTTTTGTTTTTTTAATTTATACATATGTCTTGGATAAGGTGTCTGCACTTTCCTGTGCTATTTTCTATTTCATTTTTACTTTATTTGTAAAATTTTATTCTTTTTTTTTTTTTTTTGTATTCCTGTGTTTTTGATACTCTTTATATCAGCCATATTTAAGACCTTATGGCCAAAATACGGCTGTTTTACAGTTGTATTCATGTGACTCAATAAAGGAAGTAAAAAGCAAACAACAACAAACACTTAGCTTTACCCTTGCTTATATTCAAGAATGATTGTATGCAGCCAGATTGGAGCGTATATGGGGAATAGTTTAAACTAAAATTATTGACCTTTACGTGTGGAAGGACCAGAGGTCACACAGAGGCTAAGCACTATTTTACCAATATTCAAAAAGGTATATTGGGATATATTCCCGGAGGATAAAATTGTAACGTGAAACAGTCACTGGCTAAGATCCTAGGCTGAAGCAAGGCTGCCTCTAAAGGCTGGGAACCCAGGCACTGTGACAGAAGTGCAGAGGGAAAGAAAGGTGCCAAGCTGTGTAACAGTTTATTATAAAAAGCACAATCCCAGGTGATCACCAAGGGAGAGTCCAGTCAACGCTGGTGCTGCTGGATGTCAGAGCCACCATGGGAATCAGTCCTGGATTCTGGATTATTCATAAAGGTGTCATCACGAGGAGGGAGCTCTCAAGCACTGTAACCTCATGTTTCTGGAGGTCTTTTGCTCTGGTAAGCAGATGGTGTACATTTATTGTTGGTGACAATAGTCTGCAGTGGATTCACGCAACTTGTCCTTTCACGGATCACTGACTATTTTATGTGGACTTTTATTTTTAAGAATTATAGATTACTGCACTTATATAATTGATGCACTTAGTTGTGTATGTCATAGTGAACTTAATTCATAATTTTTTGGGGGATTTTTATTTATGAATTTTTGTTTTTTAGGAATCATTTACTATATGTATATTTGATGCACTTTATTGGATGTGTATGGTATTTAAAAGGATAGCACACCTGATTTTATAACTTTAAGTTTTTGGGCTTTTCTGTATTTAGGCACTTTTTAGTGTGCAGCTTTCCTAATATAGGAGGTTCACATAATTCAAACTACAAGTCCCATGAGGCATTGCAAGACCCTGACAATCACATGCATGACTCCTAGAGGCAGAGGCATGATGGGATTTGTAGCTTCACCACAGCTGGAGTGCCGAGGTTGCCTACCCCTGACATAATTTATCAAATAAGTTGTTTTGTGATATACACTTAGCACAGAGGTTTATATAGAGAATATTTTAAAGCACACTACAAGGAGGAGCATATTTCTTCTGCATTAAGAAACCTTCCGGCTTCCAAAATTTTGAATCAAGGGCAAAGTTTCACTTTAAGGGTTTATTCACATCAGTTGTGGGGCAGGAATGTGCACATGATCGCATGTTTCCTGCACCGAATGAAAATGCGCTGCCTTTTACATATTTCGTGTGGATGCCATTAATTCTCACACTCATCTGGCAAACACGCGTGTGTTAATAGTTGCCAAGACACGTGGTACTGTAGTACTGTAGTACAGTTTAATGCAGCATGATTTTAAAAATCACTCCTGTACCACTATTTGCATGTTCCCACATGTTTGGCAGCCCATTGATATTGAAATTGCATGCTCAATGCTCACCTTTATAATGTGAAGCCCTTAAGAAACCCTACAGCGAAAATATGAAGGCTGCCATACGAACATCTTTTTCTGAAAATGTTAGTTATTTTTGTGTTTTGCCAGGCAGAAACAAGTGTCATACTGGGGGGAGAGCCTAGATGGGGCAGGAGCTTCTTCTGCCTATGCATTACACTGCTGTGTTCTGAACTGTGCAAGGCTGAGCAGTTAAACCGTGGTCTCTTTACAGAGGTGTAACACCCTTTGAATTAGGCCTCATACACACGGACGGTTTTTGACGCCGGCGTTTTCTGGCGTTTTTTGCAGCTCTCCATGTTAGTCAATGGCCCCATAAAAACATCTGCGTTTTTGAGCTGTAGATGACGTCGGCGTTAGTGAGCTGAAACTAGAACCCACAGCCATCGCGTTCTGAGGCTGTAATGTTTTGGCATTTTTTGACGCCGACGCCACAATATGCCAACAAATGCCACCTACCATACCGGCGTTTTCCGGCGCCAACGTTTTTAGGTTGAAAAATAGCAGAGGCATGATTTTTTTTAAAAAATGCCTATTGACGCCGACGCTCACTAACGCTCAAAAACGCCGATGCAGAACGCCGAAAAACGCCAACTGTTTTTCCTTGACGTCGGGCCCGACGTTTTGTTTATTTTTTTTAGAAACGTCCGTGTGTATGAGGCCTTAGAGCTAGGGCTGTCCAGTCAATAGGGAGTATGAGCTTTGCTGATTGCAGTGCTATATGTCTGACTCAACAGAGGGCACATCAAACCTCTACAGAGGGAGCTATTCTTCCACACGAGAGCAAAGGTCCGTCTCTTCAGCATGCTAGCAGGTGCACCCTTCTTTTTGATGCACCTGTAATGTATTTAGCTAAAAGTGCCATTGGGCTTTAAACTTCTCGCATATGGTTCAGTTTTGATTGATCCACATCTCTGGTTAAAGGATAGGTTCACCTTTTGCACCCATTTAGGATGTAACCTGTTCCATCACAGCACACCCCCTCACCTCCACACTTCTACAGCTTTGAAAATGACAGCCCATGCAGAGGTATGGGCTCAGAGTTGTAGGCAGTGTCTGTAGGATCCTGACATTGTACTTGTAAACCACAGATTGCAGGTGCAATACTCTGCAGGCTTCTGTGACAAAAATAATAAAAACACTTTTTCTCCTATCGTTCACTGACAGACGCAGCTTCTCCATTACGTGTGGGGTTTTATGCTGGTCTCACTAGGAGTTAACTAGGCAGGGAAAAGAAACAGCTGGCCCCTCCCATGGGGGCCATCCTCTCTTCCCACATAAAACCCCCTCATAGCATAGCTCTTCAGTTTCAATGCCTAGTTTGCAAGGAGTTGACCTGGCTTCCCTTCAGGGGAATTGCGGTCCTGTTTGTGACCGTTTTTTATTCAATTTTCTTATACTTTTATTTTTATTTGTCTTCTATCAAGCAATTGATCTGCTATCAAGAAGCCGGTCGGGGCATAGAGAGTCCATGGGCTCTGTACTTTCCCCCGACTGATGCGAGCCAGTCCCGCCGTATGTGGACCCGCCGCATCGTGCCCGTCCCATGCGGGCGGCCTGGGGTGATCCCCCTTATGCCCAGTCCCGGATGCGATTCGGGAAGGGCGACTTCTGGCCTGCAGCATACCGCCCAAGCAGGGGCGGAAGGTCTGCGACTGGGTGGCTACCCATGGCGTCGTCTGGAGTGGTGATATGTTAGGGCGCGGAAATTTCCGGATGGAATCTCTACACTCGGTTGTAGCCACCCTCCATCGGGGGGAATTTCTGGCATCTCTAGACATCAGGGATGTGTACCTCCATGTACCTATTTGTCCACGGCTTCAGCGTTTCTTTCTCTTTGCAGTGGGAGACCTCCATTTTCAATTCCTGGCACTCCCTTTCGGTCTATTCTCAGTTTTTCACAACACTGGTAGCTCCGGTATGGCGTTACAGCGACAGAGAGGCATTGCGGTAGTAGCCTACCTGGACGACCTGCTCCTGCGAGCGTAATCCGCCTCGGCTCGGGAAGAGAAGGTGAGGTTCACAATGACCTCGCTGCAGGACTTCGGCTGGTTGCTCAACCTGCAGAAGTCGACGGTGTCTCTATCCCGTCGCCTGGAGTTTCTGGGCCTGTTTCTGGACTCAGAGCAGGCAAAGGTTTTTCCTTCCTCCAGCCAAGTTGCGGTCACTGCAGTCGGCAGTGAAAACTTTCCTGTCGCACCGACGGTCTTCCTTACGTGGGGGGCTGGGGCTCATGGTCTTGACATTCGAGGCAATACCACCCGCCCATAGTCACGGTCGTCTCCTTCAACGAGCAAGTTTGGCTCGGTGGGACAGGTCCCCTCGATCCTTGGACCTTCTGATCCGTCTGAATTCCCAGACCAGGGCATCTCTGACCTATGGTTCCGGGACTCAGCGTTGATTCAGGGGAAGTCGTTCCTGCCCCTTCAGTGGGTGATCATTACCACGGATGACAGTCCTTTGGACTGGGGCGGGGTCCTGGGGCAGCTGTTTGCCCAGGGCCGTTGGTCGGCACAGGAGTCTCGCCTCCCCATCAATGTACTGGAGCTGAGAGCAATCAGATTGTGCTTTTTTCTCTAAATGAGATTGCAGGGTCGTCCGATTCAAATTCAGTCAGACGATGCCACAGCAGTGGCGTATGTGAACCATCAGGGCGGCACAAGGAGTCCAGCAGCTACGGCGGAGGCAGCAATGGTACTGCGTTGGGCGGAACGTCATGTTCCGGCAATCTCTGCCGTTTACATTCCAGGTGTGGAGAACTGGCAGGTGGACCTTCTCAGTGGCCAGACGCTGGACCAGGGAGAGTGGTCTTTCCACCCGGAGTTGTTCAATCAAATTTGCCGCAGATGGGGGACGCCGGACGTGGATCTCATGGCATCCCAGTTCAATCACAAGGTGGAAACCTTTGTTTCCAGAACGAAGGATCCGTTGGCAGTGGCCACGAACGCTCTGGAGGCCCCCTGGGGCCGTTACCGCCTTCTGTACGCTTTCCCTCCGATAAAACTGCTTCCGCAATTGATATGCAGGATTGTGGCGGAGGGGATACCAATAATCCTGGTGGCTCCAGATTGGCCTCGGCGCACTTGATACGCCGACGTGGTGCAAATGGTTGCAGACGCCCCTTGGCGGCTCCCGCTGTGAGACAATTTTCTGTCTCAGGGACCTATCTTGCACCCTGCCTTACCCTCGCCGGCTTTGACGGCTTGGCTATTGAGTCCCAGGTGTTAAGAGACAGGGGAGTCGCCGA
Source organism: Glandirana rugosa (assembly GCA_018402905.1). Taxonomy (NCBI): domain Eukaryota; kingdom Metazoa; phylum Chordata; class Amphibia; order Anura; family Ranidae; genus Glandirana; species Glandirana rugosa. The sequence goes on from BLSH010226366.1 coordinate 393,071, forward strand.
CTCCGTGATCCCTACTTTGTTAAAAGCTCGCAAGTGTACTTCTCGCAAGATTTATCACCGCACCTGGAAGACTTATATAGCTTGGTGCGAGGCGGAGGGTCATAACCCTCGCTCTTATGTCGTGTCCAGGGTCCTGACTTTTTTGCAGCAGGGCCTGAGCAAAAAACTGGCTTTAAGTACCCTCAAGGGCCAGATATCGGCTCTGGCGATTCTCTTTCAGAGACCTTTGGCTTTGCGCTCTTTGATTCGTACCTTTGTACAAGGTGTGCGACACGTGGTGCCTCGGGTGAAGGCTCCGATGGCTCCGTGGTATCTGCATTTTGTGCTTTCTGTTCTTCAGAAACCGCCATATGAGTATATCAGGGAGATTTCCTTACAATTGCCGTCGCAGAAGGTGGCCCTAAAAAGTTGCCATCACTTCCGCCAGACGGGTGTCTGAATTAGCAGCACTATCGTGCAAGTCTCCCTACTTAGTCATGCATAAGGATAATGTGGTCTTGCGACCCTATCCTTCCTTCCTTCCTTCCGAAGGTGTTCTCTTCCTTTCACATTAATGAAGATATTGTTCTTCCTTCATTGTGCCCTCGTCCATCGCACCCAAAGGAGTTTGAGTTGCATGCTTTGGACGTAGTGAGGGCCTTACGAGGGTACTTGGCTGCTACAGCTTTTTTTCGAAAAGCTGATGCTTTGTGCTGCCAGAGGGTCCGCGCAAAGGGTTGGCGGCCTCGTCGGCTACGATTTCTCGTTGGATTAGAAAAACTGTGACCCATGCGTATTCTGTTCGGGGCAAGGTTCCCCCTTTTCCGGTCACGGCTCATTCTTCCTGGGCTTTCAGACACCAGGCTTCGGTGTCACAGGTGTGCAAGGTGGCCACTTGGGCCTCGGTTCACACTTTCACTAAGTTTTGTAAAGTTGATGTGTTTGCATCTTCGGATGCTGCTTTGGGCCGCAAAGTTTTGCAGGCGGCAGTGTAGGCGCGTCTGGCGCCTCCTTAGAGGTTCAGTTGGGTACTGTTAGTGTTTACCCACCCCTATTTTTGACACAGCTTGGGGACGTCCCCACACGTAATGGAGAAGCTGCGTCTGTCAGTGAACGATAGGAGAAAAAGGGATTTTATTAAAACTTGCCGTAAAATCCTTTTCTCCGAGTTCACTGACAGACGCAGCACCCACCCCTCTGTGCTCTGTTCTTGTACGGCTTGTGTACAAACTGAAGAGCTATGCTATGAGGGGGTTTTATGTGGGAAGAGAGGACGGCCCCCCCATGGGAGGGGCCAGCTGTTTCTTTTCCCTGCCTAGTGAACTCCTAGTGAGACCAGCATAAAACCCCACACGTAATGGAGAAGCTGCGTCTGTCAGTGGACTCGGAGAAAAGGATTTTACGGTAAGTTTTAATAAAATCCCTTTTTTTCTGCAAAAAATTTTATTATTTTTTACAAAGGTGAACTTAGCCTTTAAATTGTGTTCTTTCCATCCCTATAAAGGATAGTCATTTACATAAAGGACCTCAATGCATAACAAAATCCTTAGCAACTTGTCCTGCCTGTATAACACCTCAAATGGCCTCTGCCGCATGTTCTGACCTCTTGGAAAGTCTGTGGGACGTATTGTTTCCTGCTATATCAAATGCACATCTAGTAGTGCAATAGATATATTTTACTTCTCTTCTGTGGCTGTGAATCTAAAACGTTTGATCTCTTTACATAAGGGCTAAAAGTACATTCCTTATGCCCACACAAACACATTAATTATAAACACTGCAAGTTAAAAGTATGTTTTTTAATTCTGTATTCTTTAACAACCTGTCATTTTAAATTTACCAAATGCATCTGCACATATACAGTCATGGCCAAAATTGTTGGCACCCCAGAAATTTTTCCAGAAAATGAAGTATTTCTCACAGAAAAGTATTGCAGTAACACATGTTTTGCTATACACGTGTTTATTCCCTTTGTGTGTATTGGAACAAAACAAAAAAAGGGAGGAATAAAGCAAATTGGATATAATATCACACAAAACTCCAAAAATGGGCTGCACAAAATTTTTGGCACTCTTTCAAAATTGTGGATAAATAAGATTGTTTCAAGCATGTGATGCTCCTTTAAACTCAACTGGGGCAAGTAACCGGTGTGGGCAATATAAAATCACACCTGAAAGCAGATAAAAAGGAGAGAAGTTCACTTAGTCTTTGCATTGTGTGTCTGTGTGTGCCACACTAAGCATGGACAACAGAAAGAGGAGGAAAGAACTGTCTGAGGACTTGAGAACCAAAATTGTGGGAAAATATCAACAATCTCAAGGTTACAAGTCCATCTCCAGAGATCTAGATTTGCCTTTGTCCACAATGCGCAACATTATCAAGAAGTTTGCAACCCATGGCACTGTAGCTAATCTCTCTGGGCATGGACGGAAGAGAAAAATTGATGAAAGGTTGCAACGCAGGATAGTCCGGATGGTGGATAAGCAGCCCCAAACAAGTTCCAAAGAAATTCAAGCTGTTCTGCAGGATCAGGGAGCATCAGTGTCAGCGCAAACTATCCGTCAACATGTAAATGAAATGAAACGCTATGGCTGGTGACCCAGGAGGACCCCACTGCTGACACAGACATAAAAAAGCAAGACTACAGTTTGCCAAAATGTACTTGAGTAAGCCAAAAGCCTTCTGGGAAAACGTCTTGTGGACAGATGAGACCAAGATAGAGCTTTTTTTTTAGCACATCATTCTACTGTTTACCAAAAAGAGAATGAGGCCTACAAAGAAAAGAACAAAGTACCTACAGTGAAATATGGTGGAGGTGCAATGATGTTTTGGGGTTGTTTTGCTGCCTCTGGCACTGGGTGCCTTGAATGTGTGCAAGGCATCATGAACTCTGAGGATTACCAAAGGATTTTGGGTCGCACTGTAGAGCCCAGTGTCAGAAAGCTGGGTTTGCGTCCGAGATCTTGGGTCTTCCAGCAGGACAATGACCCCAAACATACGTCAAAAAGCACCCAGAAATGGATGGCAACAAAAGCGCTGGAGAGTTCTGAAGTGGCCAGCAATGAGTCCAGATCTAAATTCCATTGAACACCTGTGGAGAGATCTTAAAATTGCTGTTGGGAAAAGGCGCCCTTCCAATAAGAGAGACCTGGAGCAGTTTGCAAAGGAAGAGTGGTCCAAAATTCCAGGTGAGAAGTGTAAGAAGCTTATTGATGGTTATAGGAAACAACTGATTTCTGTTATTTTTTTCCCAAGGGTGTGCAACCAAATATTAAGTTAAGGGTGCCAATAATTTTGTCTAGCCCATTTTTGGAGTTTTGTGTGACATTATGTCCAATTTGCTTTTTTTCTTCTCTTTTTTGTTTTGTTCCAATACACACAAAGGGAATAAACATGTGTATAGCAAAACGTGTTACTGCAATACTTTTTTGGAAAAATTTCTGGGGTGCCAACAATTTCGGCCATGACTGTATACTAATATGGTGTAATAATATTTTTATATAACTGGGTTTGTAATTAAGCATGGAACATGTTTTTTTCTATGTGACTATTTTATTATTGTCCTGTGTGTTGTGCACTTCAACCTGTTTACATAATATGGATGTTTGTTTCTTGAACTGAAAAATCTGTGCCTAGCTCTTTATGACATCACCAGAGTATCCTGCATACTTTTCTGAACTTGATTGTTTGATTTCTGTTCTGCAGGTTCAGAAAGCATGGGATCTTCTCCAGCAAAGGATCCACTATAATGCTTCTAATGCAAGCCCTGTTTTAAGTTAGGAGGAAAACCGAAGCCTTGTTTTAGTATATTGACATTTTAAACTGCTCACCTTCCACTGTCTGTGTGGTTTTATTTTTGTTTTTATGTATCTCAAAATGTTTTACGGTTTGAGCGCATTTACACATTGATGTGACAAATGTCCTATGAAGCACTAAGTTCCTTACCTTTTCATATCTTTGATCAGTAAATTTTCATTACTGAATGTGTGAATGTTTTTTGATGCCTTCAGCAGTACATGGGGTAAAAAAAAAACATCAAACATTGGAACCAATTTATCAAACTTTGAGTATGGAAAAGTATGGCCATTGACCAAAGCAGCCAGGTGCAAACTGTAATTTTTAGTAAAATTAAGTAGAAATTGGCACCTGCTTGGTCCTTGTCAGCAGCCACTCTATTTTTATTTGTTTCTTTATTTTTTTTTCATAAAATGATTGAACAGTTGTGTTTTAATTGAATTTAATTCAATTGAATTGCTGATTGTGGAACTATAACTAGGTTTAAGTGTTGGTTAATGGAAAATAAAAAAATGCAGCTATTAACAAGTTGTACATCTGCCTGCTGAATAAAACTCTTTGCTAAATCTGAATTTAAATCTGTATATGTTTTTACAAGGGGTGTGAAGATAAGCTTCCCTTAAGCATTGGACTAGCTACCTAAAACCATACATATACAGACCAATATCTTTTCCTTCTTCATCTTTCAGCCCTTGGCTCCAACAATGCCTCTTATGCTACATAGCTGCTTCACCATTTGTTGCCAGTGCGCTGATTCTTGGCAAATAACTGCAATTTGTGTGCAGACCTTAAATCCTCCCCAGTGCCTGAACATGAGTCATACTGCTATGTGAAGCTTCAAGGAAAGCTTATGTGGCCATCGCTGATCACCATGCGAAAATGCTTGCTACCTGGCTGTCATGCTAATGCAGAGGTCTCAACACTTGGGATATCTGACACAAATTATTAAAATCAGGACCAGCATTCTCATGAGAAGGTCCCCAATGGCAGCCTACATAATTCTCTCAGTACAGATATCCTTTAACTTTTTATTTCTGATTTTGGATTGTGTAAAGAAAGGTTTGAACCTTTGTTAGGGTTTATTGCTCTGCGAAGATTCATCCTCTGTCATGCATATCTCATACCTGACCAATCAGTGTGGAAGCTGCAAAGCACTGTAGTAATCACTGCTACTACAGTGAAAGCTGCAATCTTTTGGGTCCTGAGACACCATTCACATAACACCTTGTATTTTTTTATGATTTCAAAATGTTCTTTGCTTGTACAAGGTGGAGAGCCACAATCTCCACCTCCTCCCCCTATAATTGCTATGCAGAAGGGAAGCCGCTACTCACAAGACCTGGATGATTTCTGCTATCACTGTTTAGCCCTACTTTAGCACAAATTCAAAGTCTACTATCACTGCGATTTCATGTGCAGGTTGCTTACATCTGTGTGAATTTATTTAACCACTTCAGCCCCGGAAGGATTTCACACTTTAGGACCAGAGCCCTTTTTGCGATTCGGCGCTGCGTCGCTTTAACTGTCAATTGCGCGGTCGTGCGACGTTGTACCCAAACGAAATTTGCGTCCTTTTTTTCTCACAAATAGAGCTTTCTTTTGGTGGTATTTGATCATCGCTGCATCTTTTCTGATCGCTGCTATAAACAAAAGAAGAGCGACAATTTTGCAAAAAAACCCAAATTTCTTACTTTTTGCTAAAATACAAATACAAAAAAAAAATACAAAAAAAACATTTTTTTTCATCAGTTTTGGCCGATTTATATTCTTCCTCATATTTGCGATAAAAAAAAATCACAATCGGCGTTTGATTGGTTTGCGCAAAAGTGGTCGCGTTTACAGATGATAATTCATTTTTGGGGGTTTTATTTTTTTTTATTTTTTACAAGTAATGGCGGCAATCTGCGATTTTTAGCTGTACTGCGATATTGGGGCAGACATGTCGGATCATTTTGACACTTTTTTGGGACCATTGGCATTTATACAGCGATCAGTGCTATAAAAATGCACTGATTACTGTGTAAATGCCATTGGCAGTGAAGGGGTTAACCTGCAGCGGGCACTCTAAGGGTTAACTGTGTTCCCTGGGCGTGTTCTAACTGTGTTTGGGCTGCCCTAGCTGGCAAAGGGAAGTGATCACAGCCCTTCCCCCTTTCACAGAACGGAGGTCTGTGTTTACTTACACGGACCTCCGTTCTTTCAGTGCGGGGGTGGCATCGCGGGTAGCCGGTGTCGATCGAGTCCGCAGCACCCGCTCCCTGGCCCTCCCCGAACACGGTGAGCGCGCGGGCGCACCTCCGGCGACGGCGCGGGCTCACAGTGCGCAATCTCGCAGCCGCCGTCGTATGACCTGCGGTTGGAGGTCGGCAAGCGGTTAACAGGTGTCAATGCAAGTCACAATGAAATAGTACAGGACTTGAGTGGTTCCATTGCTGTAATTGGGTGCGCCGTGTCATGCGACTTTGAACTGTGAAGTTGCATGACAAGTCGCACTGGTGTGAACCAGGGTTTAGTGTTAAATGATATTTACTTCTTTATCTTGGCATAAAGCATTTATTTTACAAATATTTAATACAATGTGCATCGAAGACATGACTGTAGAATATTCTAGTTTTGCTAAATGGCCAGACTTGCCCAGCACTAGCTGCTCACTTTCTCAGTGTATCTCACTTGTTCAGCAGTGTATTGCAGTACATCTCTTTAGAACGTGCACATATCCCCATATTTGGGATGCCTGGTACATAATCAGTCCAGACACTGAAATAGTCTCATATGTGGTATTTCCACACTCAGGAGGAGTAGCAGGATGTGTTTTAGGGTGTAATCACATAGTTACATAGTCGGTAAGGTTGAATAGAGACACCAGTCCAGCCAGTTCTATCTGTGTTTTTTGTGTGTGTGTGTGTGTGTGTGCGCATGTGTTTGTCAATAGTAGATCTTATATCCCTGTATGTTGTGATCGTTAAGGTATGCCCATGCAGTGTGTGAGAAAAATCTTATTAAATTGATAACTTTGTGGGAAAAAAAATAGATTTTCCCCCATTGTCTTTCAGGACAGGCACCTTTGAGAGAGACCTTGGCTCCTCCTTCCTCAGGAAACACCGCCCCTTCACACAGGTTTTTAACCTCACCGGCCCTTCAGTTTTGGGGTTTCCTCCGGTGGGGAGACATCGCCAGGAACCGAAGGGCCATACAGCTGGTGAGGCTGGGCCGGTCTGTGTCCTGAGGAGGGGAGGAAGGCTCTCATCTCCAGGTGCCAGGCTGCGGAGGGGGCTGGGGTGCTCTGCAAGTGGCAGCACTAATTCGCACCTGGAACGGCCTCTGGTGAGGGGGTGCAGTTGCAGGGTGGGTCCCTGGTGTGTGGTGCCTGGAGAGGGCACAACGGGGTGTCCGTCCCTCCCTGGAGTTGTCTTCAGTCGGCATTGAGCTGGCCGGGTCGGAGGGCGTGTGACGTTCGTTCCGGCGGAAGGGGCGGGCACGTACGTTTGTCCGCGACTTCCGGTTCCGGTCGCGAGGACGGAAAAAGGAGCCCACAGCTTCGGGCTGGTGTGCTGGGAACGCTGCAGGCTGGGGTGTCAGCAGAGACAGTGCTACAGGCTCAGCACAATGGCAGAGGCTTCACAGGCTGCATCGGGGGAGCCGAGCACCAGTCACTCAAAGGTAAGGAGGAACCCAGGGGTGGTTTTGTCCTGTCCTTTGAGGATACCCTGTAAGCTCCGCAAGGGTTCCTCTCCCCCCATATATGGGGGGAGGGGGGGCAAACCTGGGACCCTGTCGGTGGTCAGTTTTCTAGGTTGGGCACTCCCCCACTACCCCCTAGTTCTGTGTGTGGTGTCACGGGTGAAGCCGAATGGAAGGTGTGTAGTGTGACCCCTGTTCCCCTCGGCCTTTGTTTTGCAGGGCAAGTCCTCAGACAAGAACCGCCCGCCAAAGGAGAAGGAGCATGGCTCTAGGAGGAAATGCCCATCTTGTAGGAACGCTCTAGGGGAGGCCTGGCCAAAAGCACTGTGTAAAGAGTGCATTGAGGCGTTAGTGAGGGAACAGGCGGGGGAGCAAAGTACGGACCTGCCGGCATCCGTCAACTCTCCAGCACCTTTCAATATTTTCAGGCTTTGTTTTATAGCTTACAGTTGCCTAGGGCTCCGGGGGCCCCGACACCAACACAGCAGGGGGTCACGCCTGTCCCGGCAGATGCTTCTGGGGGGTGGGGCAGAACCGGGGGATCCCAAGGGGGTCCCAGGGGAGCCTGACAGTGCCAGCTCTGGCTCACAACAGGAGTCAGAAGGGGAGAGTGGGGATGGTGAATTTCCACGCTCCAGGTACAAGCTCTCTCTAGAGGAGGTGGATGAACTCTTGGGAGTCATTCACACTACCTTGGGGATCCAGAAGGAAAGGAGGACGTTGTCACTCCATGACCAAATGTACGTGGGTCTTAGTGAGCCAAAAAGGACGTTTTTTCCAGTCCATGACACACTGGTGGAAACCATTAGGAAAGAATGGAAGGATCCGGAGAGGAAACCCTTCTTTTCTAGGGCTCTGAAAAGATGCTTCCCTTTTGCAGAGGAGGAGACACTTATATGGAACAAAGCTCCTAAGCTGGACACAGCGTTTTCACAAGTCTCAAAACGTACAGACTTAGCCTTTGAGGATATGGGGACCCTTTCGGACCCTATGGATAAGCGGGCGGAAGGCCTGTTAAAGAAAGCGTGGGATTCTTCACTCACCAATCTTAAGCCCTCCATGGCAACTACGGTGGTGGCGCGTAACATGGAGCACTGGCTGACACAAATAAAGGCACCCCGAAGGAAACGATCTTAAAATCCTTTCCTATGCTGCAGAAGGGGATCGCATACATTGCAGATGCTTCAGCGGAGGCTGTGCGTATGTCTGCACGAACCTCAGCCCTGACCAATTCAGCCAGAAAAGCCTTATGGCTGAAGACGTGGCAGGGAGATATTGCGTCTAAGGCCAAACTTTGTGGGATCCCTTTTTCAGGAGATCTCCTGTTTGGGCCTGACTTGGAAACAGTTTTGGACCAAACGGCCGACAGAAAGAGGGCTTTTCCGGTAATGAAGAAAGCGGGGGAGAATCCGAGGAAACGGTTTCGTCCCCAAAAGAAGTCAGGGACTCCCCAATCCGAGGAAAAGAAAAGAACCTGGAAAAGGGGCAAAGGTCAGGGTGGGATGATTTTTTGCCCTCCTGAACAGCCCCAAAGGGGGCACCACAGTGGGGGGGAAGATTGGGGGCCTTCCTCCCACGGTGGGAGGAGATATCCACCAACCCATTCGTACTGGGGATAGTTCGAAGGGGTTACCAGGTGGAATTTTCCAGAACACCTCCACAAAGACTGTTGGTGACAAATCTTCCAAAGTGTGCAGTAAAAGCAGGGGCTCTGCTATCATCTCTAAGAGAATTGGAGGAGCAGCAGGTTGTAAGGCAGGTACCGCAAGCAGAGATTGGAGAAGGGTTTTACTCCCACGTGTTTGTGGTTCGGAAACCATCAAGGAAGTTCAGATTGATCCTGAACCTGAAACCCCTGAATGTGTCAGTGCGTTACAAGAAGTTCCGAATGGACTCAATCTACTCTGTAAAAGCACTCTTGCCTCTGAACTGCTTCATGGCCTCCATAGACCTGCAGGATGCTTACTTGCACATTCCAATTGCGGAAGATTGCCAAAAGTATCTCAGGTTGACAATAAGAACTACAGCGGGGGTAATCCACCTGCAATTCAGGGCTCTGCCTTTCGGGCTATCCTCCTCCCCCTGTATCTTCACCAAGGTGATGGCAGAAGCCTTGGCAGTGTTGAGATTAAAAGGGTTGGCAGTCATAGCATATCTGGACGATTTGCTCCTCTTTGCAGCCTCCTCAGAAAAGCTGACTCAGGACCTACGGGTCGCAAGGGTCATCCTGGAAGAGCTAGGGTGGCTCCTAAATTTGGAGAAGTCAAACCTGGTTCCCTCCCAGAGAATTACCTTCCTGGGTTGCATTCTGGATTCCAGGAAGAGAAAGGTGTTCCTCCCGCAGGAGAAAATCCAAAAAATAGACGGAGCTATGGAGACCCTACAGAAAGGAGCTCAGGTCTCCATTCGGAAAGCCATGTCAGCATTGGGCCTCTTAACAGCAGCAATGCCTGCATTTCAGTGGGCAGGTTTGCATTTCCGCCCACTGCAGCTCTTCGTTCTATAAGTATGGGACCACAGCCACGAGTCTCTGGACTCCCCAGTGCAGATCCCGGAGCAGGTGAAGGCAACCTTACACTGGTGGAGGTCGGTGGCCAATCTGTCCCTAGGTCTTCGATGGACTCTGTTGGCCACAAGAATTATCACGACCGACGCAAGTGGGTCAGGTTGGGGAGCATATCTGGGCTCCAGGCCGGTGCAGGGCACCTGGGGAGGAGAGGACACAAACAGATCCTCGAATTGGCGGGAACTCCGAGCATTGGAGTTAGCGCTCAAAGCTTTCCAACAAGAACCTGGGGGCCAGCATGTCCAGATCAGGTCAGACAATGCGTCAGTGGTGGCGTACGTCAACAGACAGGGAGGGACCAGGAGCAGGTCCTTGTGGCAGTTGACGGAAGGCATCCTAGAGTGGGCGGAGGCCTCTCGGTGGTTCACCTGAAGGGAAAACTGAACCATGGTGGACTTCCTCAGCAGGAGGATGCTGAGGGAGGGAGACTGGAGTTAAATGCAGAGGTCTTCAGCCTAATATTCAGGAAGTGGGGAACACTGTGCATAGACTTTTTGCGTCAAAAGAAAACGAAAAAGTTCACCAGTTCTTCTCTCTCAAACAGTGGGATGGAGCGTTGGGAGTGGACACACTGGCTTAGATGTGGAATTTCTCCAGGTGTTACGCCCCCCCCCCAGTAATCTTGCCAGCGGTTCTAAGAAAGTTTCGTGAAGAGAACACATTTCTCATCCTAGTAGCTCCCCATTGGCCCAGGAGGCCTTGGTTTTCACTCCTAAGGAGTCTGGCGGCGGAACCCCCATTGTTCCTGCCCGATCAGGAGGATCTGTTGACGCAGGGCCCGGTATGCTGTCCCAGGGTAGATCGGTGGCAGCCTGGCTTCTGAAGAGAAAATCCTAAGGGACAAGGGGTGCTCAGAAAAACTCATAATAAACCTGTTGAATTGCAGGAAGGAGGAGACCCATGCCATTTACTATAAAACCTGGAGGAAGTTTAATAGGTGGTGCGAGGAGAATTCTTTGGAAGTGCGTAGCCAGGTGTCTGTTCTAGAGTTCCTTCAGGCGGGAGCAGACGGGGTTAGCCAGTAACACTCTGAAGAGCCAGGTCTCGGCTCTGAGCATCTACCTGGAAAGATCGCTAGCTTCAGACCCCTGGGTGGTGCGATTTTTCAAGTCATTAAAAAGGAGTAGGCCGATAAAGGATACTCCTTTTCCAATATGGGACCTGTCTTTAGTGTTAAGGGTCCTCACGAAGGATCCTTTTGAACCACTCGGGACAATATCATTGAAATGGTTAACCATCAAGACAGTTTTTTGGTGGCCATAACCACAGCAACTAGTTCTTAAGACTGATCCGGCCTTTTTGCCGAAGGTGGCTTTAAGGTTTCACAGAAATCAGGAGATTGTGTTGCCATCTTTTTGTTCTGATCCTGTGAGGGAACAGAGGTTTCATAATTTGGATGTTAGAAGGTGCATCCTACAATACTTGGACAGCACCAGTCAAGTCAGGAATAGCGATTCCCATTTTATTTTCAGGGGCCAGGAAGGGTTCCAGGGCTTCTAGACGGACTATAGCTAGGTGGTTGAGACTGGCCATCACCCAGGCGTATCTGCTAGGGGGGTTGGAACCTCCGGGAGGATTTAGGGAACATTCCACTAGGGCCATGGCAACATCCCAGGCAGAGTTGGCTGGTGCTTCTCCGGAGCAGACCTTTGGGGCGGCCACTTGGACAAGCTTTGCCACATTTGTGAAGCACTACAGGCTGGATTTACTGTCAGCGAAGGACCAGGCCTTTGGGCGCAAGGTTTTGCAGGCAGTTGTCCCCCCCTAAGGTACAGTACTCAATTATCCTCTCAAAGGTGCCTGTCCTGAAAGACGATGTTACTGGTAACATCCTTTCCAGTAGTCTTTCAGGACAGCACCGTAACCCACCCAAGGAAGGCATGGTGAACAGCTGACAGGTAAGGAATGTCTTAAATAACGTTGTTCTTGTGTCTCCCCAGCTGGCCGGAGGAACTCTCAGAGAACTGATGGGCCGGTGGGGCGGTGAGGTTAAAAACCTGTGTGAAGGGGCGGTTTTTCCTGAGGAAGGAGGAGCCAAGGTCTCTCAAAAGTGCCTGTCCTGAAAGACTACTGGAAAGGACATTACTAGTAAGTAACTCCGTTTTCTCCTACGTTCACTGACAGACGCAGCTCTTCATTACATGTGGGGTTTATGCTTGTCCAACTAGGAGTTAACTAGGCAGGGAAAAGAAACAGCTGGCCCCTCCCATGGGGCCGTCCTCTCTTCCCACATAAACCCTCTCCATAGCCTAGCTCAGCAGTTTCAATGCCTAGTTTGCAAGGAGTTGACCTGGCTTCCCTTTAGGGGAATTGTGGTCCTGTTTGTGACCATTTTTTTTTCTTCTTTCTTTACTTTTATTTTTTTTTACTTCTATCAAGCATTGATCTGCTATCAAGAAGCCGGCCGGGGCATAGGGAGTCCATGGGCTCTGTACTTTCCCCGGCCTGGCCGACCGATGCGAGCCAGTCCCGCCGTATGGGGACCCGCCGCATAGTGCCCGTTCCGTGCGGGAGGCCTGGGGTGAGCCCCACTTACGCCCAGCCCCGGATGCGATTTGGGTAGGGAGATTTTCTGGCCTGCAGCATACTGTCCAGGCAGGGGCGGGAGGTCTGCGATTGGGTGGCTACCCACGGCGGTCGTCCGGAGTGGTGAGTGAGAGTTCCTTCCTTCCCCCCTTTTCAGGGGGCGGAAGGGGGACCGACGACCCTTGAAAAAAAAAAATTCCTGGGTAGCCTCCAGTAAGGGCGCGTGGAGCCCCTTTTCGCCCCCTCGCACCTGATTGTCCGGCACCGTCCGTTGATTTTTGCCGACATTTTGCGGCGGACCACCGCCATTTTACTGTAGCCGCGGACATGCTGAGCCTATGGAGCTTTCCCTCTAGCGCTCACAGCGGCCGTTGGTGGTACTGCACGTTCCCTGCAGGTGGTTTTCAGCCTCTAGTGCTCAACGGCGGCCATATTGGAGTCCCCTACCTATGCTAAAACGTGTGGAAAACGTTTTTCTTTTCTCTTGGAACGGTGTGTGCCCCGGACGGCGCGGCTCTTCTGACGATCCTCAAAGGTTACAGGCAGCAAACAGCAAGTATAGCTGGGCTCTCCTGTGGGTGCTGGTGGCGGCGGGTGCAGTCCTCTGGGGTTCCCTGGTGCACTGTGGGGCGGTGGTGTGCGGCTGTGTGGGGGTGCCCTCAACTTTTTAGTATACATATGTGTATTACTAAAGGGGATTTGGGGGAGAACAATGGCAGACTATACTACTGAACCTGCTTGCTTGTTGGCTCAGAAGCATCTGCCTAACTTTTTTGGACCAGCTGCGGCGGTCTTTAGTGAATGCTTCCCGGGCGTATGTTGCCCAAACAGGCCCCCAAGAAGCATCCCTCGGAGAAAGGGATCAGGGGATGGCGGTTTTCCGCCATTATCGCTGGAATTCGCATTACGCTGCGACTTAGCCAGGATGACAAATCGCAGACTTCTGCGCATGTGGTGGGGTCCTCCAGGCCCCATAGGGCCCCCAAGGCTTACCCCTATGGTCAATTTTTCTTGATCACTTAAGTTATCATGAATGGCAGCATTCTTTTTCGTGGCAGCACAGTGGTGTAGTGGATAGCACTTGCGCCTGACAGCAAAATGCTTGCTGGCTCAGGTCTTAGCCATGACCCTGCCTGAAGTTTGCATGTTCTCCCTGTGCTCGCGTGGGTTTCCTCCCGGTGCTCCGGTTTCCTCCCACACTCCGAGAGCATAAGTCAATACGGTTCGCTGCTCGTTATCCCTTTGAGGAAAGCTTTTTTGTAAAAAAAAACGGAAGTCGCCTGTGGTGGTCCCGCTGATAACTCGCCTTAATAAGGCGATGACCATTCCTCTGGAAGGGGTTCCTTCCTTCAAGGACCCCGCTGACTAAAAGACAGTGGCACTGTTAAAGTCGCTCTTCCTGCTGGCAGGCTCTGCTCTGCGGCCAACCCTGACGTCCGCCATGGCGGCGCAATATCTGTCTGAGCGTAGGGCGGAGCTCCAGAATGTTCTGGACTGCGGCTGCCTAATGGATACGCTGCAGGGGGCTGAATTTTTGCTCCAAGGTTTCAAGTACCTTGGCGATGCGGCCGTTGATTTACTGCCTATGTTATCCAGGATAGCGGTGTTGCCGTATCCTCGGACGGGTACTCTGGTTGCATTTTGGTCCGGTGACCATGCTTCCAAAAAAGGTCTTGTAGACCTTCCCTTTCAGGGTGGACGTCTAATTCGGTCCACGGCTGGGTGAGATCATTAAGGATTTCACAGGAGGTAAGTGCACCTTCCTCCCAGAGCCCCGGAGGTGTGCGTTTCGCCATAGACAGGGGCCCCCTACCTGGGGTCGGAAGAGGTTTTTTCGCGGCCCAGGCGCGGCGGGTAAAGGGGCCAGCCCCGGTAAGGTCGCTGCAGGGGCTGGGTACCGGCAGTGGCAGCGCAAAACCGAAAAGGCGGAGGACAAACCTCAGCCTGATGGGTTGCCCCCACCCGGGTTTCGGGTGGGGGGTCGTTTTCTGAGTTCTACTCTGCCCCCAGTCAGGTTCTTCCCTTCGACCTTAGAGCTTCCGTAGGCAAATCACTCTCGAACCAAGGGGTGATCGTGCCAGTGCCTCCAGCGAGAGTTTTCAAGGTTTTTACTCAAATCTGTTCGTGGCCCCCAAAAAAGGGGGGGTCCGGCCAATACTGGACCTGAAGGCTCTGACCTGGTATGTTAGGGCGCGGAAATTCCGGATGGAATCTATCCGCTCGGTTGTGGCCGCCCTCCATCAGGGGGAATTTCTTGCGCCTCTGGACGTCAGGGATGCATACCCCCATGTACCTATTTGTCCACGGCATCAGCGTCTCCTAGGCTTTGCAGTAGGAGACCTCCATTAGCAATTTATGGCGCTCCCTTTCGGTCTTGCCTCAGCCCCTCGAGTTTTCACAAAACCGGTATTGGCGTGGCTGCGACAGAAAGGCATTGCGGTAGTAGCCTACCTAGACGACCTGCTCCTGCGAGCGGAGTCCGCCTCGGCTCTGGTAGAGCACAATGACTCGCTGCAGGACTTTAGCTGGTTGCTCTACCTGCAGAAGTCGACGGTGTCTCCACCCCGTCGCCTGGAGTATCTGGGCCTGATTCTGGACTCAGGACAGGCAAGGTTTTCCTTCCTCCAGCCAAGTTGCTGTCACTGCAGTCGGCGCGCAAACCCTTCTGTTGCACAGACTGTCTTCATTTCGATTCTGTATGTGGGTGCTGGGGCTCATGGTCTCGACTTTTGAGGCAATACCATACGCCCAGAGTCCCACTCTCTCCTTCAGCGAGCAATCCTGGCTCGGTGGGACAGGTTCCCTCGGTCCTTGGACCTTCTGATCTGCCTGAGCTCCCAAACCAGGGTGTCTCTGACCTGGTGGATTCGGGACTCGGCGTTGGTTCAGGGGAAGTCGTTCCTCCCCCTTCAGTGGGTGATCATCACTGCCCAGGGCCGTTGGTCGGCACAGGAGGCTCGCCTCCCCATCAATGGCTGGAACTGAGCGTAATCAGATTGTGCCTGCCTCACCGGACGGTGAGGTTGAAGGGTCGTCCGATACGGATTCAGTCAGACTATGCCATGGCGTGGCGTATGTGAACCATCAGGGCGGCACGAGGAGTCCAGCAGCTGTGGCGGAGGCAGCTCTAATACTGCATTGGGCGGAACGTCACTCTCCGCCACTTACATTCCAGTGTGGAAAACTGGCAGGCAGTCTTTTTCAGTCCCCAGACGCTGGACCAGGGAGAGTGGTCTCCCCACCCGGAGGTGTTCAACCAGATTTGCCGCAGATGGGGGACGCCGGACGTGGATCTCTTGGCGTCTTGGTTAAATCACAAGGTGAAGACCTTTGTGTTCAGAACGAAGGATCCGTTGGCAGTGGCCACGGACGCGCTGGTAGCCCCCTGGGGCCGTTATCGTCTTCTGTTCGCCTTCCCTCTGATAAACTCCTACCGCGTTTTGATACGCAGGATAGTGGCTGAGGGAATACCAATAAGCCTGGTGGCTCCAGATTGGCCTCAGTGCACTTGGTACGCCGACGTGGTGCAAATGGTGGCAAACGCCCTCTGGCGGCTCCCACTGCGAGACGATCTACTGTCTTAGGGGCCCATTTTGCACCCTGCCTTACCCTCGATGGCTTCAATGGCCTGGCTATTGAGCCCCAGGTGCTAAGAGACAGGGGAGTCGCTGACTCCGTATTCCCTACCTTGTTGAAGGCTCGCAAGTGTACTTCTCGCAAGAATTACCACCGCACCTGAAAGGCTTTTATAGCTTGGTGCGAGGCGGAGGGTCATAATCTTCGCTTTCACGTAGTGTCCAGGGTCCTGATTTTTTTGCAGCAGGACCTGAACAAAAAGAAACTGGCCTTGAGTACTCTCAAGGGCCGGAGATTGGCTTTGGCGATTCCTTTACAGAGACCTTTGGCTTCGCACTCGTTGATTCGTACCTTTGTACAAGGTGTGCGACATGTGGCGCTTCAGGTGAAGACCCGATGGCCCAGTAGGATCTGATTTGGTACTTTCTGTACCTCAGGAACCACCCAATATAACTATCAGGGTGATTCCCTCACAACTGCGGTCGCAAAAGGTGGCTTTTTGGCTGCCGTCACTTCTGCCAGACGGGTGTCTGACTTGGCAGCACTATAGTGCAAGTCTTCCTGCCTGGTCCTGCATAAGGACAAGGCGGTCTTGCGACCCCTTCCTTCCTTCTGAAGGTGGTTTTCTTAAGAGGTGCCTCACAGCATGATATGAAAAGCTTTATTAAAGAATCCAGGAAAGAAATATATGCTCTAGGTGAGAGAGTGGACTATGTAAAGCGCAAAATGTGCGATTTCACAAAAGCACATAATGAACTGGTGGATGCTCATTTTGAGCTGAAGGAGGAAATTAAAAATCTCAGATTGAAAGTGTCAGACTTAAAGGATCGATGCAGAAGGAATAATGTGAAATTCCGAGGCATTCCTGAAAACATTAAACCTTCTGATTTGAAACGTTTCCTAAGAAATGATATCCTCACTTCTTCCTGCTATCCCACAACAAGAGATGGTGATAGATCAAGCACATAGGCTACCAATGCCGAAACACATACTAGAAAAACTACCTAGAGACGTCCATTCTTCTTTTAACCACTTCCCGACCGCCGTATGCAGAATGACGGCCGGGAAGTGGTTCAGTTATCCTGACTGGGCGTCATATGACGTCCTTAGGATAACAAGCCGCCACGCGCCCGGGGGGGTGCGCATCGCAGCGATCGGTGGTGTGGGAGGTCAGTCTGACCCCCCGCAATACCGATCTTGGTAAAGTGCTTCCATCCGAAGCACTTTACCATGTGATCAGCTGTGACCAATCACGGCTGGTCACAGTGTAACACAGGAAAGCAGACCTGAGTAGAGGAGAGCCGATCGGCTGCTCTCCTGACAGGGAGGGTTTGTGCTGATGATTTATCAGCACAGCCCCCCCCCCTCGGCTCGCCACACTAGACCACCAGGGAGCCTGCCCAGGGACCACCAGCAATGTGCCCACCCAGGGAGCCGATCTGGACCAGCAGGGAGACCACCCTAGACCACCAGGTAAGGGGCATAGTGCCCAATATGAGTGGCACTCAGTGCCACCTTCAGATGTCACCCTAGACCACCAGGGAATGGGCCCCTTTTAATACATATGCCCACCAGTGCCCCTATCAGTGTGTACCAGTGCCCCTATCAGTGCATACCAGTGCCACCTACTAGTGCCCACCTATCAGTGCTGTCTATGAGTGCCCATCAGTGGCGCTTATCAGTGTCCGTCAGTGCTGCAGATCAGCGCCCATCAGTGTTGCATATCAGTGGCCATCAGTGCCGCCTAACAGTGCTCATCATTGCTGCACATAAGTGCCTCAGCATCAGTGCCAATCAGTACTGCCACATCAGTGCCTGTCAGTGTAGCCTCATCAGTGCCCATCAGTGATGGAGAACTTTATTTATGATGGAGAATTTATTCTTTCTTTCTATTGATCTTTCTTTCTCCCTTCACCAACTCTCTTTCTCTCTCTCTCCCTTCACCAACTCCCTTTCTTTCTTGCTTTTTTCTTGCTTTCATTCTCTTTCTTTCGATCTTTCTTTCTTTCTCCCTTCCCAAACTCTCTTTCTCTATTTCTCTCTCTCTTTCTCCCTTCACCAACTCTTTTTCTCTCTGTCTCCCTTCACCAACTCTCTTTCTTTCTTTCTCCATTCACCAATTCTCTTTCTTTCTTTCTCCTTTCACCAACTCTCTTTCTCTCCCTCTTTCTTTCTTTCTCCCTTCACCAGCTCTCTTTCTTGCTTTCTTTCTTCCTTTCTTTCTTCCTTTCATTCTCTCTGTCTTTCTCCCCTCCCCAACTCCCTTTCTGTCTTTCTTTCTCCCTTCACCAACTATTTCTCTCTTGCTTTCTTCTTTTCTCCCTTCAGCAAATCACTTTCTCCCTTTCTGCTATCACCAACTCTCTTTCTCCCTTCACCAACTCTTTCTTTCTCCCTTCACCAACTCTCTTTCTCATGTTCTTTCTCCCTTCACCAACTCTCTTTCTCTCTCCCTTCACCAACTCTCTTTCTCTCTCTCCCTTCTCCAACTCTCTTTCTTTCTTGCTTTCATTCTCTCTTTCGATCTTTCTTTTTTTCTCCCTTCCCCAACTCTCTTTCTCTCTCTCTTTCTCCCTTCACCAACTCTCTTTCTTTCTTTCTTTCTCCCTTCCCAACTCTCTCTCTATCTCTCTCTCTCTTTCTCCCTTCACCAACTCTCTTTCTTTCTTTCTCCCTTCACCAACTCTCTTTCTTTCTTTCTCCCTTCACCAGCTCTCTTCCTTGCTTTCTTTCTTCCTTTAATTCTCTCTGTCTTTCTCCCTTCACCAACTCTTTCTGTTTTTCTTTCTCCCTTCACCAACTCTTTCGCTCTTGCTTTCTTCTTTTTTCCCTTCAGCAAATCGCTTTCTCCCTTTCTCTCTCCTATCACCAACTCTTTCTTTCTCCCTTCACCAACTCTTTCTCTCTTTCTTTCTACCTTCACCAACTCTCTTTCTCTATTTCTGTCTTTCTCATGTTCTTTCTCCCTTCACCAACTCTCTTTTTCTCTTTCTTTCTCTCTCCCTTCACCAACCCTCTTTCTTTCTTTCTTTTTTCTTCCTTTCATTCTCTATCTTTCTTTCTTTCTCCCTTCACCAACTCTCTTTCTCTATTTCTCTCTCTCTTCACCATTTCTCCCTTCTTCCTTTCATTCTCTTTCTCTCTGTCTTTCTTTCTTTCTCCCTTCACCAACTCTCTTTATCTATTTCTGTGTTTCTCATGTTCTTTCTCCCTTCACCAACTCGCTTTCTCTCTCTCTCTCCCTTCACCAACTCTCTTTATTTCATTCTCTTTCTTTCTTTCTCCCTTCCCCAACTCTCTCTATCTCTCTCTCTCTTTCTCCCTTCACCAACCCTCTTTCTCTCTGTCTTTCTTTCTTTCTCCCTTCACCAGCTCTCTTTCTTTCTCTCTCCCTTCACCAACTCTCTTTCTTTCTCCCTTCACAACCTCTCTTTCTCTCGTTCTCAGTTTCTTTCTTTATCCTTTCACCAACTCTTTCTTTCTTTCTTCCTTTTATTCTTTCTTTCTATTGATCTTTCTTTCTTTCTCCCTTCACCAGCTCTCTTTCTCTCTCTCTCTCCCTTCACCAACTCCCTTTCTTTCTTGCTTTTTTCTTGCTTTCATTCTCTTTCTTTCGATCTTTCTTTCTTTCTCCCTTCCCCAACTCTCTTTCTCTATTTCTCTCTCTTTCTCCCTTCACCAACTCTTTTTCTCTCTGTCTCCCTTCACCAACTTTCTTTCTTTCTTTCTCCCTTCACCAGCTCTCTTTCTTGCTTTCTTTCTTCCTTTCTTTCTTCCTTTCATTCTCTGTCTTTCTCCCTTCACCAACTCTCTTTCTGTCTTTCTTTCTCCCTTCACCAACTCTCTTTCTCTCTTGCTTTCTTCTTTTCTCCCTTCAGCAAATCACTTTCTCCCTTTCTGCTATCACCAACTCTTTCTTTCTCCCTTCACCAACTCTCTTTCTTTCTCCCTTCACCAACTCTCTTTCTCATGTTCTTTCTCCCTTCACCAACTCTCTTTCTTTTTCTCCCTTCACCAACTCTCTTTCTCTCTCTCCCTTCTCCAACTCTCTTTCTTTCTTGCTTTCATTCTCTTTCTTTCAATCTTTCTTTTTTTCTCCCTTCCCCAACTCTCTTTCTCTCTCTCTCTCTTTCTCCCTTCACCAGCTCTCTTTCTGTCTTTCTTTCTCCCTTCACCAACTCTCTTTCTCTCTTGCTTTCTTCCTTTCTCCCTTCACCAACTCTTTCTCTCTTTCTTTCTCTCTTCACCAACTCTCTTTCTCTCTCTCTCTCCCTTCACCAACTCTCTTTATTTCATTCTCTTTCTTTCTCCCTTCCACAACTCTCTCTATTTCTCTCTCTCTTTCTCCCTTCACCAACTCTCTCTTTTTCTCTTTTTCTTTCTCCCTTCACCAACTCTCTTTTTCTCTCTTTCTTTCTTTCTCCCTTCACCAACTCTCTTTATTTCATTCTCTTTCTTTCTTTCTCCCTTCCCCAACTCTCTTTCTCTATTTCTCTCTCTCTCTTTCTCCCTTCACCAACTCTCTCTTTTTCTCTCTTTCGTTCTCCCTTCACCAACTCTCTTTTTCTCTCTTTCTCCCTTCACCAACCCTCTTTCTCTCTGTCTTTCTTTCTTTCTCCCTTCACCAGCTCTCTTTCTTTCTCTCTCCCTTCACCAACTCTCTTTCTTTCTCCCTTCACAAACTCTCTTTCTCTCGTTCTCAGTTTCTTTCTTTATCCTTTCACCAACTCTTTCTTTCTTTCTTTCTTCCTTTTATTCTTTCTTTCTATTGATCTTTCTTTCTTTCTCCCTTCACCAACTCTCTTTCTCTCTCTCTCCCTTCACCAACTCCCTTTCTTTCTTGCTTTTTTCTTGCTTTCATTCTCTTTCTTTCGATCTTTCTTTCTTTCTCCCTTCCCCAACTCTCTTTCTCTATTTCTCTCTCTCTTTCTCCCTTCACCAACTCTTTTTCTCTGTCTCCTTTCACCAACTCTTTCTTTCTTTCTCC
>BLSH010226396.1:2278-14083 GCA_018402905.1 Glandirana rugosa
TCATTTGGTCAGTGAGTTGTACCATCGTCCTCCCTTAGTAGTTTTAGTCCCCCCTCTTTCACACACTAGGTACCAAAGGTCTAAGAGAGTTTGAAGGAGTGGGACAACAAGAGCTATCGAAGGTAAAATCACACCTGATCCCGAGACGGATGGGACGGAAATTGGAGTCTGTGGTCATTCCTCCCGCTAAAGGTCCGAAAACGTTAACAAACAAATCGTCGGCATCAATTGACGACCTCATTAAATTTAACTCACACACTATCTGGAAGACCAAATTCTAAATTGTTCCGTCACCAACAACAGGGTGAGGAAGTTTGAGAGAATCTGGAAACCATGGATCACACACTTTCTCCCCCCTGATTTTGATGATTCCCTCCTGCTACCATGTTGAGTGACTGGTTTACTGGGCTAGCCCCCTTCTGCCATACTACCACCTGCGCCTTGGCTTCCCGGACTGTCGGTGTGCACGTGCCGTTCCGCCTCCCTCGGTAAGTGATCTTCTTCCTACACTCGCTCCGCTTTTCTTCTTCTATCCCCTCCCCCCCATCTCCCTCCATACCTACCTCCATCCTCCTCTATCTATTCTTTCTCTACTGGTTTACCAACACGGTTTATAGTTATTTATACTCTTCATGATATGTTGTCCAGGTTTATTGAAGTTGCACATTGGATCATTATAGGCATGACAATATAAGGTTGTTCACCTTTGCTAGTCGCCCTGTCAATGTTAACAACGCCCTCTCTCCACTCACTCTGCATCACCGCTTGACCACAGTTTGCTCCCATTTGGGGTGGCAAGCAGGTGCGGATTGACAACCCTGTATAACTCCACACGGAGGGCTCTTTCCTCCCTTCCCACCCTCCACAGGGTGAGATAGGATCATCTAGCGACTACCGCCAGGACACTCAAGCCTTACTCATTAGCTCTACTATCTTTTAAATTGATCCCAGACGAGGAGTTTTTTCTTTTTCCTCCATATATGTGCATACTCATATAAGCGCTCTCACTCTTCCAATTTGCAATGTTGAAGTATATGCCTGTTTACAACCTAATGGCGACCTTATTGTATGCACCGCCGTGCATTGTTTATCTGTTTTCTATTGTATTCTCAATAAAAACCTTTTGACAAGAAATTACCCTGGCAGGTCTGACCTGTGCGTGGCTCTCCCTTGCTGTCTTAAACTTACATGAAAACTTACATACAGTCATAACTTCGGCTATAGGTACGCCATAGTGATGAACATGACATATTTGAACGTAGAATTTCGGTCCGGATAATTCAACTAGAAACATTTATCCCGTGTCATCCACGGAAGGATAGAATTAGTACATTCCCTCCCCAGGGTCCTATAAGGTTTTAGACTTCTCATGTTTGGAGTCATATGAAAGCTTATTGCAAGCTGAGATTAAATTCCATTCTGTAAATTATGTAAAATAATCCGGTAACAAGTTATGATCCATGCATGATTATGCAGCATGTATCTCCACGATCCGCCCTGGACATTGTCTAAGGAAACGCCCTCTCTTCTACGAATGGCCAGGAGAGGTACGGTCCCACCCCTGGTGTCTCAAAGAAAAGAGACTGTGGCCATCAGACAGGAGTTCCACCTTAACATCAACCATCAGGGAACCAGGAGATCTTCTTCAAACACTGATTAAGCAAAGACAGTTCAAAGGCAAGGTATTTTTCAATCTGTTCTCTTTCGCTGTACATTTGTCTCACTTTTTACTGTTATTTTTCTGTAAATATTTTACTGCACCTAAAACTTGACCTTTTCATTATTAAACCTTATTTTGAAAAGTGTTAATTTTGTCTCTAAAGCTCTTAACGCAACTATTACGAATCTGTTCCTTCGAAGAGCGCTACTGTCTTTAGAATAACGCATCTGAATATACCTGTCTGCAGGTGACAGTGTGTGTACAGGCGTTGCTCTAAAATACTGGTATTGCTAATATACGGTCTTCTGGCCGGAAATTCCAGAAGTGGTGGCAGAGAAAGGGTTAATTGTTTGAATTAGCCCGGTAACAATCGCTCTCAGGCAGCTGACATTTAGACGGTGATCCCGCAAACCGGGAAATCTTTGTGCTGAAAGCAGCTGAGAGTGGCATTGTTACGTTGGTGACAAGTACGGTATTGGATCAGGGGGGTCCTCGGTCGCTGAGGAGGGCAGTGATCTGATACCCGCGTTCGTCACAACCCCCTTTGAAGCAATTTTCATCAAAACAGAACCCGAAAGACACCTAATCTCTGAATTATGCACAAGCATGTTTCCTGATTGCTATCCTAAACAGAACAAAACCAGTCTTCAATGGTGTTGGAATCCTCTTATCTCCCAAAGTTTTTTTCAAGTTCTTCATCCACCCCCCGTCCCTCTCCTCATTTGAAGCTCACTGTATTCATCTATTTTCTCCATTATCGTTGAGAATTGTTGCAATCTATCGGCCTCCTGGACCGGTATCAAGCTTCCTTCACGACTTCTCTGTCTGGCTACCCTACTTTCTCTCTTCTGAAATTCAAACACTCATCTCAACACTCCCACTACTTTTAAATTTATGAGCCTAACCTCCTCTTTTGACCTAAAACAATGGACACACGCTTCTACTCACTCTGATGACAACTGCCTTGACCTCATATTCTCCTACCTATGCATTCCCTGCAACCTCTCAACATTCCTTTTTCTCTCTCTGACCACCACCTTATTGGTTTCACTCTCTCCTTGTCTTCCTCCTCCTTGCCTTCCAACTACCAAACAATTACCTGTAGAAACCTTTGCCACCTTAACCCTTCTCTTCTTTTTTCTGCTACAGATTGTCTCTACAACAAAATCGCATCCTTGTCCTGCACCTACCTGGACACTTCTATCTACAACAGTTCACTGTCATCCACCCTGGAGGCCTTGGCCCCCCTCACTACACACAGAATCAGGCCCAAATCAGGCCCAAAAAACGGAGCCGCGCTCTCGAGCCTCTGTGACATAACACTAAACAGGCAAGATTTCAGCCAATATAAATCTGCCCTCTAAAATACCATTCCTTCCTCCACACTGCCAAACAGACTTACTTTATCACTCTCATGCAATCCCTGTCAACTCTTTTCTACCTTTAACACTGTACTTCATCCTCCATTACCTCTACCCACTAACTCACTCACTGCCCAGGAGATTGCTAATCACTTTAAAAATAAGATTGATACACCCCCCCCACAAATTGGAATTGAATAGGGCTCACCGTGCACTAATGGAATCTCGTAAAGATGGACTGCCACGAGATATTATTATAAAACCGCACTACTACTCGGTAAAAGAACAAGTGATGTCTAAAGCCAGAGAGATTATGGATCTGCATCTCAGGGAACACCCTATTCAGATATTTGCGGACATATCTCCTGCCACAATACAAAAATGTAGGGCATTAAAACCCCTACTACAGCCTCTCATCAAAAAAGGAATAAAATACCACTGGGCCTTCCCTTTCCGCCTGGCATTCACTTATCAACATAAAAAACACTCTTTTTCCTCCTTCCAGGAAGGTGAAGCAGTGCTTAAAAGGCTGGGCTTACTCTCCAAGGATCCTGGAAATTCGCCACGTCGTTCACAACCTGGCAGCCCTCCTGACAGACCACCCCAGAGTCCCCTCTCCCCAATCTGGCGGTCCACTAGAAGCAAGGCTAAACTGAAAGCGAGACCACCATGAAAAAGCGATGTGGATATTTTACTTTTCTGCTTCCTGGGCCCATCTGGGTGACGGCGGTCATTTATCTTTTTGATTGTTACCGATTTGATTTTTGGGGTTGTATATGTTGTTTATTTATTTTTTTCTCCTTCTCCTCCCTCCAAACGTGCAGGCGGGATAAAGGTTGGATCCTCGCAGATCCACTATCTGACACTGATATTTTGTAACGCTGAATCTCCCTTAACATTTTGCAAATCACAGCTGGGGTCATTCCTGTTGTTAACTGTTACCTAAAATAGTCAAGTTGAATGCCCCCGGTTACACGCTGGGTTTTTTTTTTTTTTTACCCATAGTTGAATAAGCTTGGGATTTCCCTTGTTTGATGGTTTAAGTGTTTTATTGATTACGATTGGAGCCGGGCACCGGCGGAGGCCGGTGATGGCGGTCTTTCGCCCTGTTTGTCCTCGGTCCTCTCACTGAGTGGCAGGACCGGGGTCAAGCCAGGCACGAGGTCTTATTGACCCGATGCTAGTACCAAAAGGAAGAGGGGCTATGCCCCAACTGGGTAGAATGTTTAACAATTTACTGTTGATGTTAACGCTATTGACTAATTTTTCTTGTGTTTTCACAGGGACCCTCCCTTGGGTGGCTGGCTTTATTTATTTTCCATTCTTCACTCTATAATTCACACTAATCTGTTTCTAACTTATTATCGCTCCGCCGTGGTCCCGGGGCTCTGGGCTTGGACTGCCCTGTCAAAGATGAAATCTATAGATGGGAGTCTGGGGCTCATTCAAGATTCGGTAAGTGACAATTTTGTTTTCCTTCTACGCCATGGGGACACCAGATAAGGTCCAACCTTTTAAATTTATCACTCATAACGTTAGGGGGTTGAATTCGGCAATTAAAAGACGAACGGCTTTTCAGTACTATAAATCTTTAAAGGCCGATGTGCTCCTTCTCCAGGAGACACATTTCCCCCCAACTTATAATCCAAAATTTTTACACCACCATTACCCACAGTTCTTTTTAGCAAATGGACCTGGTAAGACCGGAGGGGTGGCAATCTGTTTTTCTAGGACAGTAAACTTCTCCCTGGAGAGGTTAGTTTGCGACCCGGAGGGGCGCTATCTGGTAGTGACGGGACATCTAGGGGCTTCATTGGTAACCCTGATATCCTACTATACACCAAATTCAGGACAACTGCCCTTTTTTAGGAAACTGCTCAAGGTCACAGTCTCTAAACAGCAGGGGTTGGTCCTGATGGGGGGAGACTCTAATGTAGCATTGGATTCTATATTATGAATGAATGAATGAACTTTATTGCCAGGTATGTTCACACTTACGAGGAATTTGTTTTCGTGACAGAAGCTCCACAGTGCAACAAAATGACAGCGACAGAACAAAAACACAAAATGGAATAAAAAATTAAAAAAAATTTAAAAATTAAAAATTTTAAAAAATGTTTTAAAAAATACAAATAGGTAGGTAAGGAACGAAAAATATACAAATTGACAATGTATGGCAGGTATATTACAATGAACATTATTGTTTTTTTTTTTTTTCAATTGTTCATTAGATGGATTGCCTGAGGGAAGAAACTTTTCCTGTGTCTGGTCGTTCTGGTGCTCAGTGCTCTGTAGCATCGACCAGATCGCAACAGTTCAAAGAGGGAGTGTGCCGGATGTGAGGGGTCCAGAGTGATTTTGCCGGCCCTTTTGCTCACTCTGGATAGATACAGTTCTTGAATAGACGGGAGGGTTGAACCGATGATTCGCTCAGCAGTCCGGACTACCCTCTGTAGTCTTCTGAGGTCAGATTTAGAAGCTGAGCTGAACCAGACAGTTACTGAAGTGCAAAGGATGGATTCGATGATGGTGGAGTAGAACTGTTTCAGCAGCTCCTGTGGCAGGTTAAACTTCCTCAGCTGGCGCAGGAGCTGCTGAAACAGTTCTATATTATTTATATCTATCTATATTATTATATCTATATTAGATAAATCGAGAGGCATCTCTTCTCCTCGCAGACACTATCCAAAGATCGGTTGTAAGCTGGCCAAAATGCTCCACTACCACAATTTAATCGACGTCTGGCGGGAGCTTAACCCATCCAGGAAAGACTATACCTTTTACTTCCATGCCCACTCCACCTATTCTAGAATTGATCATTTCTTGACGACCTCGTCGACAATAGCTCAAGTTGCGAACTGTAAGATAGTGGAGGTTCCATGGTCTGACCACTCGGCTGTCTGGACGGCTTGTGACACTCTACAATGTTTTCAAGGTCCGGCCCCTTGGAGGTTAAATGACTCGCTATTGAGTAATCCCTCTATATGTTTTGACATAGAGCAAGCACTTAAAGATTACTTCGCTTAGAATGACCCATCGGACACATCAATGACCATGACGTGGGCGGCACACAAGGCAACGATTAGGGGGCAGTTTATTCAGCTTGCGGCGCGATTAAAAAATAACTCTAACTCGCTAATACAACAAAAAGAAAGGGAGTTGACTGATCTGCTGACCCGACACAAAAAAATCCAGACTTAGACTTGAGAGCACAAATTGACTCAGTAAGACTGAAACTGAACCTATGTTTAACAACCAGAGCGGAAAAACATCTGCGATGGACACAGGCTAAATTTTATACCCAATCTGACAAACCAGGCACATTGTTGGCCCATAGATTGACACCCAGACTGTGTCGCAAAACTGTTCCCAAAATTAGACAGTCGGACGGATCTTTTACACAAAACCCACAAAAGATATTAGCCCTCTTTCATTCATATTTCACGTCTCTGTACAGAGAACCAGGGATACCGGGACCAGGGGTTATGGAGGACTTCTTAAATGAGCTATCCTTACCAATATTGTCCGAGTCCCATAGGGACATAATGGAGGAGGACATTCCCTTAGCAGAGGTGATGTTGGCAATCAAGCAAGCGCCCGCCTCTAAGACTCCAGGTCCGGACGGATTTTCCGCCTCCTACTACAAGAAATTTGCACACATATTGGCACCCCATATGTTAGAGTTTTTCGGAGCCTTGTGGAATGGATCTCGCCTAGAGAATGATTTGAATAGGGCTAATATATGTCTAATGCCAAAACCTGATAAGGATCATGGGGAAGTGGGGAATTATCGCCCTATTTCGCTCATTAACGTGGATCTTAAGCTGTTAACTAAAATATATGCCAATAGACTTAATACCTTCTTGGCCCACTATATCCATGTAGATCAGGTGGGCTTTGTCCCAGGACGACAGGCAGCAGACCAGATTCGGAGGGCTATAGATGTCATATCACTTCTGCGCTCGGACTGGGATGGAGTGGGACCGAGAAGGGGAATGTTGCTTATATTGGACCTCCATAAGGCCTTTGATTCCCTTTCTTGGTCCTACTTGTTCAACGTTTTGCGGCGGTGGAATTTTGGACCCAAATTTCTTTCACTTTTGCGAGTACTGTACTCCACCCCTTCGGCTAACATTGTAGCATTCGGACACAAGTCTGATCTATTGCAGATCAGAGCAGGTACCAGACAGGGGTGTCCCCTGTCACCCCTGCTGTTTGTGGTGGCCTTGGAAATGTTGGCCATGGCCATTAGAGAAGATCCTAACATACACGGAGTGGTCAGTGGGGGAAAGGACCATAAGTGCGCACTATTTGCGGACGACCTTTTAATGTTTATAACTGATCCCATCACGTCCCTACCCAATTTGATGTCCTTGCTAAAAAGGTTTGGAGAAGTGTTGGCCTGGTAGTTAACCAATCTGTCAGAGGCATTGGATATCAACCTCCCCACCCCAATTTTGAACACAATACGAACGTCATTTCCCTTTCGGTGGTGTCAGCAGGCTCTCTCCTATCTGGGAGTGAAACTCACACCCAACATCTCTTCCCTATATAGGATAAATTATACTCCCCTTCTTAACTCTACAATGGAGGACTTGCAGAAGAGGCAGACTAGTGGCCTTTCCTGGATGGGCAGAATTGGGGCAGTGAAAATGACGGTCCTGCCCAGAATTCTTTACTATTTCAGGTCTTTACCGATCCCGATCCCAATGACGTTTTTTAAACAATTGCAAACATTAGTCTTATTCATTTGGAGTCATGGGGGGTGTAGGGTGGCTTGGTCCTCTTTATATATCTCAAAATGGAAAGGATGCCTGGGAGTCCCACATTTTTTACGCTATTACAAAGCGGCCCAATTGGCACAGCTTTACCAAATCCATTCTACAACATATCGCCCAGACTGGGTGCAATTGGAGTCGCAGGCGAGTTCCCCAATACCTATAGATTTGATACTTTGGCTGCCCCCAAGGGAACGCGGAGCTATCCTTAGCCCCTCTCTTTCTCACTCGTTGAGTTTATGGGATAGGGCGTGTAAATCATTTCCCCTGAAATCTCCGCATACCCCGGTGGCCCCGATGTTTGGTAACCCACACTTTCCTCCAGGTCTACACAGACAACGATTTGCTTGGTGGACCAACTAAGGGCTATACAAAATTGCAGACTTCCTTGATCACAGAGGAATCAAAAAGCTCTCATATTTTCAGGAGACCCTAGATATGCCCCCATCTGAGTTTTTTCAATTTCACCAAATTACACACTACCCGAGACCAGATAGATATCACCACTAGAACATTTTATGAAAACAAATGTTTAGCTGGGCCGGGTTCGCGAGGTAACATTTCAGAGCTCTATAATCAGTTAACTGATCAGAACCCCAGACTCCCTTACCAACAGGCCTGGGAGACGGACTTAGGGGAGAGTATTGATGAGGAGGTGTGGTCCGGGTGGTCGACTATGGTGCACAATGGAATCTTAAACACGTCCCTGGTAGAAGCTAATCATAAGGTATTGTCCAGGTGGTATTTGGTCCCGACACGACTACATAAAATTTATCAAAACACATCCCCTCTTTGTTTCAGGGGTTGTGGTCAGGAGGGAACTATGTTTCATATTTGGTGGTCGTGCCCCAAAGTTAAAAGATACTGGATAAGAATATTTAGCTTGATTTACTCAGTGACGGGAACAAATCTACCTAGGAATGCCAAAACAGCTCTATTTTCCGACCTTACAACCTTACAAGTGACATACCTAGACATCTCAGATCCCTTATCTTCTTTATTCTCTCAGCAGCCAAGATTAACATAGCAAAGGCAATAAATATAGCATCAGTTAAAAATAAGATCTCTTGGATCATGGTCAATGAAAAATTGACCAGCATCCTTCGTGACCAACAGCAGCGATTTGAGAAAATCTGGAACCCCTGGATCAGGTACCTACAGGCGCCCTGAGAGCGCAGGTGGGGGGCCGGGGCTGGGGGTCCAGGGACCATTGGCGGAGTGATCTCTCTCTCTTCTCCTCTTTGCTGGACTCTTCTTAATTCTCCTTTCTCTTCTATCTTTCTCCCCTTTCCTTTTCCTTTTCCCCCTTTTTTCTTTTCTTTTTTTTGTCTCTCGCTTTTCTCTCTTTTCGCACTACTCTTGCACCAATTTTGGTTGTAGGTTTGTCCAGACCTGTTGTGAACCTAGACAAGACACTGGAAATAAGAATGGTAGTTTTGTATAATTGACTTGGGGGGCGCTGCCGGCCGTCCATTGGCTCAGAATGTTCCCAATTGGGGTGTCCGGGGCGGGGGGTTCCACCCCCCCTTGTTATTTGTTATTTTATATTTTTTGTTTTACGTGATCATAACCATTTATTAATGTTTCATTACTTCTATGTTATACCAGCCTATGGTTTGACGGGTGCTTGATCTTGTTGCGATATATGCAATCTTTCAGTCTCAACTCTGAGTAGATCTATAACTGTAGTTGTATCTTGTGTTTATTCGCTGTGAAAACAATAAAAACTATTGAAAATTAAAAATAAGATTGATGGGGGCGTGGTCTGGACCAGGAGGAAGATGGCTGCTTGAACTCTTAGCTCCTGCTCACCGAAGTCCAGCTTCTTAGACAAAGGAGGAAATTCACAGCCTGCACATGGGGAAACCAGACAAGAAAGCCTCTGCATCTCGATCACGCTCACCCAGAGCCCCGGTCACTCAACCTGACCACAACATACCCGAATATTTTCGATCTCAACCCAGAGAGAACACGGCCTCCAACATGGCGTCTGGCCTGCAGCCCAGAAGCCCGATCCCACCTCCAGAGGCTCATCCCGCGGCTGCGGGTTTCCAACAACAAGCACAGCTAAACCTGGGAGATCTACAAGCAGTAGCCCAAGATATTAAAAACACACTCTCCCTAGCGATCAACGAGCTACGAGGGGACATCCAGGGCATAGTCAGGAGACTGGACGTAGTGGAAGAAACGACTTCAACCCATGCGGCTGTCCTCTGCCATACACGCCGGGTCACTGACTCCCACACCCTACACCTAAGGGAACTCCAGAGACACGTAGAAGACCTGGATAACCGGGGAAGGCTCCATAACATCAGGGTACGCGGTCTCCCCGAAAACATAGAGCAACGGCAACTTCCCCAGACGATCCAGACAATCTTCAATGACCTACTTGAAAGAGCCCCCGAAACGCCTATCGACATAGAAAGAGTCCACCGAGCACTCAGACCTAGGGGAAGGGACACAGATCCTCCAAGGGACGTAGTATGCTGCCTGGCAAACTTCCGACATAAAGAGGAAATCTTGAGAAAGGGCAGATCCAGACAACGCATTACACACCAGGGTACTGAACTCAAGCTCTATCAAGATCTTTCGCAGATCACCCTGCAGAAACGGAAAAACCTCAGACAACTTCTAGAGCTGCTACGTTCCAGGGAGATAACGTATAGATGGCGGTTCCCGTTCTGCTTGTCTGCCTCGACTGCTGACCGCACTGCGAACCTCCGTGTCCCAGAGGATCTACAATCCTTCTGTGAGACTCTGAACATCCCTGCACCTGATCTGCCTGACTGGGCTAACGGATACCACCTCCCGACCCCACACCCGGAGATGCCCATGGATGAAGGAACATACCAACTCTCCAGACGAAGGCGACCATCATCCTCATCGCCGCCACCTGCCAACAGACGCTCTCCAGGTGGAAGTAGCCTGCCGTCCTCTCCAGCACACCGAAGACCTCGCCGTGTTTAATCCCAGACATCTCCAAAACCGACCGGATCAGTCTTTTCTTGCCACACAGGTCCCCCAGTACCTCCCTACCGCAATTGACAAGGAACCGGAACTTTTCCAGCCTGGAGCACGAACGCAGACTGTAAGGTCCGTGAACTGTTGCACAACAAAAACCTCAAAATCCACCGAGCGTTTCACCCCATCTATAACACTCAATGAGGACAGGACTCACAATGTATGTATGCGTATGAATCGCTGGAAAGCGAAACCTGCTTCCTGCCCTTAATATCTTTACTAATGTGTTATACCATGCTATATTTCCGTAGTTGACAGCGCTATCAGTGTGAGAGCCTGACCATTCACTTTCTCGGGCGGGAAGCCCACCGGGCTATCTATATTACCCCCTCCCTCTTCTACTTTGATCTCCTCCTCTCCTTACCCCTCTCCCCACCCTTTTCTCACAATCCTTGTCATTACGTGCACAGCCATGCTTCAGTGCGGGGGGGCTCTACCCCCGAGAAAGGGCTTCAAACATCACCTCAGCTATATGCAGCTGGTCGGGCTCTCACACTTGGCATTAGCACCTTATGGATACTACTACCTGCTAGGGAGACCAACTGCAACTACATCAGAATGCCATAGTTTGGCTCCAGCCGAGTCCAGATATGTCCCACAAGGCTATTAAGAATCATGGTCTCAGGTCCTACTCAATTTAAAAATTGATATCTCCCATCGCTCTATACTAAATTAATTTCTCTAACAGGCCAATCTATCCTGGCCATATGATATAATTTAAAAGCCCCACCACATTCTTACATGCTATACCCAATCAGAGAAAGGTACAAATTACGCTGTAGGTGGGATAGACGTAAGTCGGGCGACTCCAGGCTGGAAAAGCCTGACACCAAAAGCAATCTCACACACATAGCGGGACCCGGGAGGACAAGGGACATAGCACTAACGGTTTAGCTCAATGCCAGCACAATGGTACTTTGGCAAATCACTGAAAGGTTACTGTACACGACCTCCCAGTATGTTTGTTAAAAAAGTCTGAGAGGTT
>BLSH010226472.1:7249-29772 GCA_018402905.1 Glandirana rugosa
CAGAAAGATCCTCGACACGAAGAAGTCCCAGATAGCCTCGCCCCGTCACAAACACCTCCTTAAGGGACTACTCATCAGGGAATTCCTCCACAAACACTGCCCCGCTCCGATAGACCCTGAAGAAGCACAGCTCCTAGAAAGACCCATCACAGAAACAGAACTGAAAAGTGCACTGAAGCAAACAAAACCGGGCAAAAGCCCAGGCCCTGATGGATTCACCTCGATCTACTACAAAACTTTCATTGACACCCTCTCTGTCCCATTCCTCTCGGCATTCAACTCGATTCCAACCACAACCCTCCCATTTAACCGTCTTCTGGAAGCACACATCACGGTAGTCCCAAAAACAGATAAGGATGCCACGTCGGTCACAAGTTACAGGCCGATCTCTTTATTAAACGTTGATGTTAAGCTATTCGCAAAGATTTTGGCAAATCGCTCAATACCACTACTACCCTCCCTTATAAAGAATGACCAAGTGGGTTTTGTTCCTGGACGAGAGGCCAGAGACAATACGACTACTGCCATCAATGTGCAACAGTGGATACACACCAAAGCGCTTAAGGGGTTCTTCCTCTCCTTGGATGTAGAGAAGGCGTTCGACAGGCTGGCCTGGGACTACATGGGGGTCACATTGAAACAAATCGGAATAAAAAATGTGATGTTTAATTTCATCATGTCCTTATACACGATGCCCACCGCGCGGGTGCGGGTCAATGGCCACCTGTCGAACGCCTTCTCCGTTTCCAATGGGACGAGACAGGGGTGCCCTCTCTCTCCCCTCCTTTTCGTGCTTACCCTAGAACCTTTTCTGAATTGCCTACAATCCAAGGAGGAGATCAGAGGTATAGAACTCCCAGGGAGAACCTACAAAGTAGCAGCTTTTGCAGATGACTTGCTCCTTTTTTTACAAGACCTGCATATCTCCTTACCTAATCTCGTAAAAGAATTGGCGACATTTCAGCGAATTTCAAACCTCTAAATTAACATGACTAAATCGTACGCGCTCAATATATCCTCCCAAAAGACATAGTTGCTCAATGCCAAAGGAACTTCCCTTTTCAATGGAAGTCAGATGCCATAAAATATCTAGGGACCCATCTAACCGCCCAACCAGTAGACCTTACAGCAGGAACTATCTACCTTTGCTAAAAACGATTGCGGACGACCTGAAAAATTGTAATAAACCTTATTTCCCCTGGTTTGGTCAATACTCAAAATGAATATACTTCCCCGCATTCTATTCCTAATACAAACGATCCCAATCCTAATTCCCCCAAGCTTTTTTTGCATCATTCTGCAGATGCTGCTCTAACTTCCTTTGGAAGAAGAAACGCCCCAGGATTAGTCAGGAGCAACTAACTAAACCGAAATCTAAAGATGGTATAGGACTCCCAGACCTTAGACACTACTAGTGGGCCTCCCACCTGACAAGAATTGTCAACTGGTATGCCCACGAAAACAGCAAGAACTGGATTTATATTGAAAATGCCTTTTCCCCGACACCATTGAAATCGACCCCGTGGATACCCGCTCAAGCAATCGCCCCTGCTCTCAAGCAACACCCTCTTATTCACACAACATTGTGCTGCTTCAGAGAAGTGTGTAGGATAACAGGCCTCTAGACCAACCCGGGACCCCTCACTCCAATTAAACACAATCCAACCTTTCCCCCCCGGAATGTCCAATCGATTTATACATGGAGTTTGGCCCCATAAGGATATGACTGCTTCCCATTTCTATAAAGACGGAACCCTACTAAATCGAGAGGCAATTCAGACACGTGACCCAAACACCCCGATTTCCCCATGATGGGTATACTTCCAAATCCGCCACTTTCTAAGAGGCCAACAGGGAAACAGCTGTCTCTAGACCCCTCACCCCGTTTGAAAATCTCTGCTCCCAATCGTCGGCACAAAGCCACCTGATCTCGACTATCCATAAGATGCTCTTTGCCTCAGTGCTCCCCAGCTCTGGAACTTCATGTGCAATATGGGAAAGGGATTTACAAACGACAATCTCGGACGATCAATGGGAAAAAATGTTCACACTGGCCCATAGATGCTCACTTAATGTATCCATACAAGAGAATGGCTACAAACTGCTTACACGCTGGTATAGGACCCCACAGCTTCTCCATAGGTACAATCCCGCTATACCCGAGCAATGCTGGAGATGTTCCAGTGAGCCCGGTACTCTATTGCACATTTGGTGGACTTGCCCAGCACTACAACAATTCTGGACCCAAGTACACGATATGATCACCAAGATCTCTACATACCCCTTAGAAGCCACCCCAGCGCAATCTCTTCTTCACCACTCAATGCTATCAGAACACACATATCGAAAATCCCTGGTAATACACCTACTCAATGCTGCCAAAATGTGCATCCCAATCCGTTGGATATCTTCATCCCCCCTGACAATTTCAGAATGGCTCACTCGAGTCAACCGGATTGCAGAGATGGAAGAACTAATACAGATAGCCAGAGAATCCCCCACCAAATATACTAATACATGGGCTTGTTGGATACATTTTAAAACCGTGCAAGAATACACGACACTGATGACTAGACGTTGAACCCACCTCATTCCACCCTGGTCTGAACCCTAGTCTGGACTTTCTGGGGACGAATTGGTGGAGACCCACGGAAACAATACCCCCTCTCTGTCCCCAACTTCCTCAACCCCTCCCTCCCACCCCCACTCCCTACCCTGTGCAATCACTTTCTGCATACTCTTAGACACAGCCCCATACAAAATAGGGCCCAGCGGATGTAACCACACATAGCCTCATCCAACTGCTTACAACCTCCCTCATAGGACAGAAAAAGCACCATTTAAAGGCCCACTCTCCTACTTCAACAAACACAAACTTCTTCAAAAGGTAAAAGTCACAGCAGCTTCTATGCCCTGGCCTCACACACAACTAAGGGAATATCTCCCCCCCTTCCAACCACAGTCTAGAGTCTTTAGGTATATCAGCAACACCCCTGGCATACCTGATGAGAAGACCTGAAGAATCAGACGGAGCTTGTATGTGATAAGCAAATGATGGATGTTACTGATTATCGGCTGCCTAGCTAAACAGGCATGACAATGTATGCTGTGATCCTCTGCAACTGTGTTTTACATTATCTGATCCCCTTTTGTATGTTACACGATATTCTTTTGTGCTGTTGAGTGTATTGTACTGACTTCTGGCAAAATAAAAATCTTTGAATGGAAAAAAAAAAGTGTGCACTGCGCAATGCCATCAGTGGCAAGGTCCACATAACCACTGATACGTGGACCAGTAAGAATGGGCAGGGACGCTATATCTTGCTAACTGCACACTGTGCAAATGTAGTGGTGGGTGGGCCTGAGGCGGCTAGCCGTTTGGCGCATTTCCTTCCATCTCTTTGCCTCCTGTTGCCTTCTCCTCCTACTGCGCTTCCTCCTCCTCCTCCTCTACACCTCCTCATCCGCTCAGCATAACACCTTCACCACCAACTTCAGCACATCCAGGGGGAAACGACAGCAGGCTGTTTTAAAACTGATATGTTTGGGGGATAAACCCCACACTGCGCAGCAGCTGTGGATGGGCATTGAACAATAGACCGATGAGTGGTTGTTGCCACTGAGCCTCAAGCCTGGCCTGGTGGTGTGCGATAATGTGTGAAATCTCATAGCAGCTCTGGGCCTAGCCGGTTTGACGCACATCCCTTGCCTAGCGCATGTGCTGAATTTGGGTGGTGCAGAAATTTCTAAAAAAACTACCCAGATATGTCAGAGCTGCTGCAGAAAGTGAGAGCCATCTGTGCGCGCTTTCGGCGTTCTCACCCTGCTGCTGCTCGCCTGTCTGTGCTGCAACGGATCTTCAGCCTTCCCGGTCACCGCCTCCTATGCGACGTGCCCACAAGGTGGAACTCCACCTTGCACATGCTGGAGAGACTGAGCAGCAGCAGGCAATAGTGGAGTTTCAGCTGCAGCACGCACGGGTCAGTCGTTCTGTGGAACAGCACCATTTCACCACCAACGAGTGGGCCTCCATGCGAGACCTGTGTACCATATTGTGGTGTTTTGAGTACCCCACCAACATGGCCAGTGCCGATGACGCTGTTCTCAACGTTACTATCCCACTTCTATGTCTCCATGAAAAAACACTTCGGGAAATGATGGAAAAAGATGTGGCACAGGAGGAGTAGGAAGAGGGGTCATTTCCACGGTTATCAGGCCAGTCATTCACAAGTGGCTCGGAGGGTGGGTTCCTGCACCAGCATAGGCCAGGTCAAAAATTTTGAAGTCAGGGGACAGTTCTGGAGGATGAGGAGGACGAGGATGATGAGGAGGAGGAGCAATCATGTTCACAGCAGGGTGGCACCCAACGCAGCTCGTGGGCATCACTGGAGCATGGCTGGGGGGATACGGAAGACAGCTTGTCTTTGCCTCTGGGCAACTTGGCACACATGAGCGACTACATGCTGCAGTGCCTGCTCAATGACAGTCAAGTTGCCCACATTTTAACTTGTGCTGATTACTGGGTGGCCACCCTGCTGGATCCCCGTTACAAGGACAACGTGCCGTCCTTAATTCCCTCACTGGAGCGTGAGAGGAAGATGCGCGACTACAAGCACACTCTGGTAGATGCACTGCGGACGGCATTCCCAAATGACACCAGGGGCTCAGTGGAAGCACAAGGCGAAGGCAGAGGAGGAGGAAGAGGTCACCAATGCAGCTGTGGCACCACCAGCACCTCAGAAGGCAGGGTTAGCATGGCCGAAATGTGGAAAAGCTTTGTCAACAGCACACCACCACAAACAGCACCACCAGCTGATAGGCAACGTCTTAGCAGGAGGCAGCATTTCAGCAACATGGTGGAACAGTATGTGTGCACACGCCTACACGTACTGACTGATGGTTCTGCCCCATTCAACTTCTGGGTCTCCAAATTGGCCACATGGCCTGAGCTTGCCCTTTATGCCTTGGAGGTGCTGGCCTGCCCTGCAGCCAGTGTATTGTCTGAACATGTGTATGGTACGGCAGGGGGCGTTATCACAGACAAGCACAGCCGCCTGTCCACAGCCAACGTGGACAAGCTAACCTTTATTAAAATGAACTAGGCATGGATCCCACAAGACTTGTCTGTACCTTGTGCAGAATAGACATTTAGACTGGCCTCACACAGCCATTGGTATCCTTTTTTTTTTTAATATGTCTCAATATTTTGGGGGCTTCCCCAATTCTAAAAAAAAACAAACAAACAAAAAACAGTGTTGGCTACCTCCTCCTCGTCCTCCTCCTCCTCCTCCTCCTCCACCGCCACTTCCACCTACACTGCCACGGTCACGGCCTAGTCAACCTCTAGGCTCCTACTCCACATTCACCTCCTCCTCCCATTTTAATTTTTTTTATGTGATTTTAAGTTATTTCCCTATCCACATTTGTTTGCAGGGCACTTGTCCTACTCTTAGCCCCATTTTGCTTCCTTTTCCAGCCTTCTAGCCCTTTCCATGACTTTTTTACAGCCATTTTTGTGCCCAAAAGTTTTGGTCACCATTGACTTCAATGGGGTTCGGTGTCCGGGGTCAAGTACGGTTCGAGTTCGGTGCCGAACCCGAACGGTTTCACGAGGTTCTGCCGAACCCGCTGAACCCGAACATCCAGGTGTCCGCTCAACTCTACTTATAACTATTGCTCTCACTTAGGTGCGTGCAGTGACATGTAACATATGTAGTGAAATTGAAATTTTCATATGTAGCCCCTGATGTGTGTGTTTACATTTGTGTGTGTGTTGGAGAGGGGATAAGAAGAAGGTGTATTTTTTGTTTGGGTGTAACTTCGATTTTTTTTTCACCTTTTTTTCAATACACTTTATTTTTTATTACATAGGGGTCTGATGTCTCACCTGACCTCCATGAAAGTTAATGGAGCACAGGCTGTGCTCCATTAGCTTCTTACCTGGACGTAGTGACTGGGGAAATGGACAGTCAAACCCAGAAGTGATGTGATGCACTTCAATTCTGGATTCTTACTAGGTAGGGGAAATCAGCAAATGGATGTTCACTGATCTCCCTCCCATGCTTGTCCTCGATCCACAGGTGAGTCAGCGAAACATGGTGGGGACCTATGTGGTGGGGAGGGTCACACTAGCAGGGATACATGGAAGAAATCAGGCAGCTATTCAGCCATCCAATAACTTCCACCAGACAGCCAACAATCGGCTTGTGAGATTTTAAGTGTGCCTGCAGCTTCTGAATATCCACCAGCTAGGCATTGGCAGTCCACTTTTTGAAACTGAGTTAGCATGCAAAATGCTTGCATTTCAAACAGAAGATTGTTGGCTCTTTAATTTAATTAGCAGGGTGGTATACATCCTATAAGTGTAAATTACAGTACTTTTCAGGCTGAAAACAAAATTAACAGACCTGAATTCAACAGTGTGCTAAATAAATGCAAAAAGAAATAGTGGTCACACGCATGTGTAGTAACCAAGCAGTGATCTTATGTTAGCTGTTTGCTCTCCCATGCAGTGATAGCTGGAGTGTTTATTAAAGTGCATCAGTATGTTGCTTTGTTCTGCAAGGGCAAACATAGGTTCACTTTAAGTTAGGCAGTAAATGTAACACTTTCAAGACAAATAATGATTTATATTTGAATTGCACAGAATATTTACTGTAGTAAATGATCTGTGATGCAAATCAGTGTATTTTCCAGGCAAACTAAACATATATAGCATTATTATAAAATAGAATGTGCTGGTCTCCCTGATGTAATTTATTGAGGAGATCTGAAGTGTACAGTTACAGTACACACAAAGGATCATAGTAGACAGCTCAAGACTAAGGTAATGGCAGATTTCCTTTTATTTGTGTTATTCTTGGTAGGTAATGCTGACTAGAACAAGATAGATTCACCTACATGTTGATAATTTATATCTGTTTTCTTTCCGATTACTACCCTATTACAATGACAACAATAACAATGACATTAAAATAACATTTCACATTTATTCTTTCCTAGCTTCCCTTCTTAAAGTCAACTTGACTAGCAGCCCACTTTTTGTCTTTAATATAGTTGTTTTCAGCATTCAATATATCACTTCCCAAAGCAAATAACACTCGCCTCTTTGATTGGAAACGACGCTATCTTTGAGACCAACTGCTCATCTTGGAGAAATTCAAAGCTGCTGAAAGACAGGTTATAGTGAATAAAAAGAATTCCTGCAGCACAAGCAGAGTACTAAGAAAGCATTTCTGAAGAATGCAAGGAAGATAAATAGAAACAATACTTTGTTTCATTGTCAGTAGCACTCTGGGGTTATTTTGAAGCACTTATTTATGCACTGTAAGCAGAACAATACTGGAGAAGAAATAATTAAATACCAGCTCTCCGAGCTATAGACACCACATTGCGACTGGCCCTGGCTCACCACTGGGTGGTTTTTTGATAAGGCAATATGAGTTGATAACTGATACAGTTTGCAAGGGATTCATCTGGGGCTGGTGACAGCTTCTGTGCTCTAATAAAACCATTAGAATGTAAATGTTTTATTGTAAAATAAAGAGCCTCCAGCAAAGTTGACACTATCAGTTTTTCCTTCACTGAATGAAAGTGGCGATTAGCATTCAAATGATATAATGATAGGCTGGTTATCTTTATTAAAATTTTTCAAATCGACTCTTCATTTTGCATGATTGAGTTTTAAACAAATGCAATATCCAGTAGGCCATAGAGAGTCTGTTGGAACACTCTTGAAATAATTACAGAGTATATTTTATTTTTTTTTAAACACATGTTTGATAAAGAGTGAATTGAATTTGTTATTTTAATGTGACAATATCTAGTTAGTTTTGCATAGAAATGGAGATGTTTTCGTATAATTATTGGAGGTGTACAACTTAACATATGTTTCATAAAACAAAATTACATTTTCATGAAATCTGACAATGTGAAGGGCTCCGTGCAGTACAATAGAATCTAGATATGCTTGATTGTTTCAAATGCCTATATTTAGCAATATTTGTAATTGATTGTGACAAAAACAGTTCTTTGGGGCTCCAACAGATATTGCATATAATTATGTATTTAGATTACATTTGCAGGAAAGAATAAATTAAATGCAAATAACTCTATGATCAGTTTATTTATTCAGTTTTTATTATGTGTCAGAACAATTAACACTCAAAAGGTTGAATAAATGTAATGTAAATACGTTTACTATAATATTGCAATCAAATGCTAACAACAAACTAAAAATAAACAAATATTGAGAAAAATGAATATGATGGAAGATAAGATACTTTTTAAATACACACAGTACGATAAATATAAGGCTATACATTAAGAATCTTAACAACATTTATTAACATATGATACACATGCAAATCGTTTTGAAACTAATTTGGTAACTGTCTTACTACACTGTACTAGTGGCATAGCATATGAAGAATCTAGACATAGCAGATAAGAGTTGTACAGTTTCTACATTGCAAAATATATTAAAAACACAAATGTACTATAAATGCATAGGCTTATTGGATTCAGTGTAATACATTGTGCTCAGATCTATTTTAGAATGTGCATTTCAAACCACAATAGCAGCACGTTTAGGGCTTAATTTTTCTTACCTTTTTTCAAATATTTATTTTAAATGGGCTATCAAATCAACCCAATACCTAAAAATGCACCAGCACCATTTTTTTCCAATCCAGAAAAGCACAATGCACAGTGTGTTTACAGTGCAGTTCACTATAATGCAGGTGCATTTTTATTTAGTGACTATATAGTGTCCCTGTTGCTTTCCACATTGCAGTACAAAGGTATGAACCAACCCTATAGGAAACTATGAATATTATACATAATAAGCATTTTATCACAGCAAAATGTGTGAGTTTGCTGCAAGAATGCAATGCTATACAAAATGAATGGCAGGGCACCACAACCCACATATAACCATTGTGACATTATATGAGGCGAGATAGTAGACGATCGATATCTGTTGCCTCGCATGCGTTCACTTGGAGTGTACTAGAAAGAATTCGGCCCAGTTTTTGCCAGCCACCGTGGCAGAGCTGGTTCTGGCCCAGAGTTTCTGATCCACTCAAATCCTCCATCAGATGCATTAAATGCTGAGGAAAAGAGCACAGTGTTGCTCTGGCCTAGGACTCAGAAACACTACACTGAGAGAGCTAAACATTGGGAATTGGTTGCTCTAAGGACTCTAAAGAAAGGTTTGCCTTTGCTTTTGTTTGGGGGTGTTTGGGACGAGCCTAGCACCGTATAGTGAGGTACTGGTTCTGTATAGTTTAGCAAGGATTTGTTTTTCTATTTTGTTTGTTTATGTGACTTGCAACCTTTACTAATAAACCTGGCAA
The DNA here is from genome assembly GCA_018402905.1 of Glandirana rugosa. Classification (NCBI taxonomy): domain Eukaryota; kingdom Metazoa; phylum Chordata; class Amphibia; order Anura; family Ranidae; genus Glandirana; species Glandirana rugosa. The sequence goes on from BLSH010226472.1 coordinate 16,606, forward strand.
CCCGCCAGATTTTTAAGAAAGTTTGCCTGCACGCTGCCTTTTTCCCAGGAAAGGTGATCCCCACTAACTAATCTCCCACACGTGGTGGACTCAGCGGGCAACTTTCCAAAATGGAGGAGATGTTGAAGGCCTTACTACAGGCAACTGCAGCCCAGTGGGAAACTAACCTCCAAGTCACACAAGTCGCTGCAGCGGAGCGGGAGGAAAGTTGCTAACAGCATGAAGCCCAGCGGGAGGAAAGTCACCAACAGCATGAAGTCCAGTGGGAGGAAAGTCGTCAACAGCAGGAAGCCCAGCAGGAGATCAAACACCAGCTGGTGGAGGCTCTGGTGAAGTTAAAAAAGGGGTCCATGCCTCCTGTGGCAGTGGAGCCAAAGTTGATACACGCCTCTTACCACCTGCAGAAGATGACACCTGTGGATGATGTGGAAGCGTACCTCACAACTTTGAAAGAGCCGTTCCTCGCAAAGGATGGCCAAAAGTGGGTGGGACTGTTAGCAATATTTTTGACAGGTGAACCCCAAAAGGCCTATTTTGATTTGGAACCCGATAAGGCCCAGGACTATGAGACTTTAAAGGCAGAGATACTCACACGCCTAGGGGTCACCATGGCAGTCCAGGCCCAACGGGGGCATCAGTGGACCTACTGCATCGACAAGCCACCCCGCTCCCAAATGTTTGACCTGGTCCACCTTATGAGGAAGTGGTTGCAGCCAGAAACCTTGCTGGGCCCCCAGATTGTGGAGCATGTAGTCATGGACTGGTATCTCTGTGCGCTCCCTGCTGCTTTGAGGAAATGGGTCAGCCATTGGGACCCCAAAAATGCAAGCCAATTGGTGGACCTTGTGGAGAGATACACAGCTGCTGAGGACTTGCTGAACCCATCTGCTCCCGCTTCGGTGTGTCAAGGGGTGAAAGGCTTCCCAGTGGATCCGGTAAGACTGTTCCAATGCTCAAGGGCGTGGGGAAAACTGATAAGACTGCTGTGTTGACTAATGAGACTCTGGACCCTAGACCTGGAGACTGGCCAAAGAAGCCAGGAAAGTCTTTGAGGCCCATTAGAGGACTGGGTATAGATCACATACAGTGCTACCAATGCTATGCATTGGGCCATATTGCTGTCAACTGTCCCTTGAATGATGAACCCGTGCAATGTGATTATACGTATATGAATTAGACGCCTTTCTCTTTTTGCACAGGTCGCATGTATAGCATCATGTTCAGGTCGCATGGAAAGACAAATGTGTGTTATTTCTGTGGATGGGAAGCCAGTCACTGCACTGCTTGATTCTGATAGTGTTGTGTCACTAGTCAACAGTTGTTGTGTAAATCCTGCAAAACTGCACCCCAGCACTGTCGGGGTTGTTTGTATTCATGGTGACACCTGGGACTACCAGATGGCAGTGGTTGAGCTTAACACCCCCTGGGGCAGGGTGACACATTCAGTGGGGGTAGTACCCTCGCTGCTTTATGAAGCCCGAGTAGGGAGAGACTTTCCCCATTCCTGGCAGCTATGGGAAAGCAGGGGACATCTGGTGGATAGAGCTCCCCCCACTGGGGAAGCACGGGAACTCACTCCAGACCCCTTTGACTGCCCGGGTGAAAGGGAGACTGGTGGTGTAACCGAGGATACGGGAGACCTTCTTCCTTTCCCAGTAATGGCTGGGGATCAGGATGAGTTGGAAGCTAGCCCCCAGCTGAAGGTTAATGACCCAGAAAACATCTCTGACGCTAACAGTGAGGGTGAACGGAGTGTGGTCTCTGAATTAGAGGTCAGGAGAGAGGATTTTTGTATGGAGAAAATACGTGATGTCACCCTCATTAGAGCCAAAGAAAATGTTAAGATGGTGGATGGGGAACCTGTGGATCCTAATTGGGGGGTGACTTTTCCTTACATGGCTATTAAAAACAATTTAATGTATCAGGTGGTAAAACGCGGTGAGGACGAGGTAGAACAACTAGTGGTTCCCAAACCATATCACGGGACGGTGCTGGACCTGGCCCATGGTCATATAATGGGGGGCCATCTGGGTATGGAGAAGACCAGAGAGAGAATAACCCAGAGATTCTTCTGGTCCGGGTTGTATGCAGATGTCAAGGAATACTGAGAATCATGCCCTGAGTGCCAAATGTTGGCGCTGTCGCCCCATTTCATTGTCCCCGTATCCCACTACCCATAACTGAAGTGCCATTTGAAAGTATTGGTATGGATCTTGTGGGACCAGTAGTAAAGTCTGCCTGGGGACACCAGCACATCCTAGTAATACTAGACTATGTGACCCGCTATCCCTAAGCCATACCCTTGCGGAAAACCTCTGCTGAGACTATCGCCAAGGAGTTGGTCCAGGTATTTAGTTAGATGAGGATCCCTACAGAGGTCTTGACGGATCAGGGCACCCTGTTTATGTCCTAGGTCACCAAGGAATTGTGCAAGTTGTACAAAATCTCCCATCTCCGAACTTATGTCTACCACCCCAAATGGACAGACTGGAGAAGTTTAATAAAACACTTAAAAGCATGTTGAAAAAGGTAGTGGATAAAGATGGCAGAGATTGGGATTTTTTGCTGCCACATCTCATGTTTACCATACGAGAGGTTCCCCAGGCATCTACGGGGTACTCCCCATTTGAACTCTTGTATGGTAGACATCCCAGGGGACTGTTAGATGTCGCAAAGGAAACATTGGCAAGGAGAGGCCATACATCATAAAAGCGTCATTGAGCATATCTCCTTGATGCAGGATCGAATCACAGCTGTGCTGCCCCTGGTATGAGACCATATGGAGCAAGCCCAGGAGGCCCAGAGAAGGGTGTATAATCGGGGGGCCAAGACCCGAACTTTCAGGGGACAGAGTACTGGTGCTGGTCCCCACTTTTGAGAGTAAATTCCTCGCAAAGTGGCAGGGATTTGAGATTAGGGAAAGAGTAGGGGAAGTAAACTATAAAGTTTACCAGCCAGGGAAAAGAAAGGCAGAGTAAATCTAACATGTGAATTTCTTAAAACTGTGGAAGGGCAGGGAGACTTTGCTGGCCGTCGCACCTCCTCAAAGGGACAATGTACTGTTGACACCTAACGTCACCCTAATGGGATCCGCAGTGGCCCAGCAACAGGACGTTAAAGAGTTGTGAACAAAAATAGAGACTTTTTTTCCCCTTTGACTAGACTGACTTCTCTGATCCAGCATGACATAGGGGGGTCATTTACTATAGTGCGATTCTGCCTTTGTGCAAATTTTAACACGCAGAATCGCAAATTCACGCTAATTAGCGCAAAAATGGAATTCACTAAAGCCCTGAGGGAGAAAATACTCCTAGAATCAAATTCACTACAGCGTCCAGATAACAGTGATTGACTAAAAAAACTAGTCATGGTAGAAGCAAGGGAATTGCACATGGAAATAATGTTTAGAGCATGATATGATCACCTAAATGGTTCTTAAAAATGTAGTATCTTGTTTAATGATGATCTGCTTCTAAATTGTTTAAAAAAGTGATGTATAACCTGAGATATCATTGAAAGTCTGCCAAAGAGCCAAATTCCCCCTTTTTTGCTGACTATTCATGAGCACAACTGAGCATGCTCAGACAAGAAGATTTCCATATTTTTACTCCCATGCCTTTTTTAGAGGGCGCTATAGTAAATTCACAAATTCGCGCTTGTCTATAACGCCTTCTTGAGAAGGCAAATTTGCGCTATATAGCCCAATGCAAGTTTCAGCCATTGATTCTAATGGTGCAGTTATAACTTCCTTAAATAAATCCTTTTCATGTTGAGATGAAATGTATCTTTCTCTCAAACAAATTGTCCTGGCAACAATGTTGCTATTTAATATTAAAAGGAAAGGAGATTGGGACTTTAAATGAGGCTGGACGGTGAAAGTTGCATTGAAACAAAGATCACAAAATACAGCATTTGAAGCAATACATATTCAACAACATTACACATGGATAATTATGACAGGTACAAATTATTTTTGAGTAGTTGCGATAGACAATAGATACAATGTAGTCATCACTTGAAGGGCTCTACGCGTTTCGTGACCCGTGTCACTCGTCAGGAGCCAAAAAGACATATATCAAGTGTAACTGTAGAAGCAAAAATTGTATAACTATAAAAGTTTGGTCAACCGTAAAAAAATTAATTAATAATTGTAGTAACCACAACAACAAGGGCACCTACCCCAACAATCACGCTAGCCTGGACGCGCACCCGCACACTCAGATGTGGACACCAGGGGCCCGGGGCCCGGCAAACACACCACTCTGGGAGCTGAGGGGGCGGGTAACCATGGCCTGCAAAAACACAAAGGAAGCCTCAAAAAGTGGCGTCGCATCAACGTCACGCTCCACGGCCGGGTCGGCGGCGTCCGGTTGATGCTGCGCTCCGGCAGGTGTGGTTCCACCTGGCGTCCTTTGAGGGGATCGGCTATCACACTGCGGGGCAGCCTATGGCTGCCCGGGTGTTGGTGCCATTTCCTCCGTCCTGGGACGCCCACGTGACGTTGGGGGCGGTCCTGCGTCTACACAAAGGAGCCTCTCCTCATTTCTAGCCTTTCCTCACTTCCTGGCACAGCATTTTACTCTCTTCCATGCATTCCCCCTTTTTTCCCACGGCAAGTCCCCTTCCCTCTTCCATACACCACCCATCACTTTCTCCTACACGGCCCTCCCCTCCCTTGTCACGGGTCTTTGTCCAGCACTCCTATTTCAATCCACTATGGTGGTGGAACCCTATTCACCTATTTTCACTTTTTGAGGCTTCCTTTGTGTTTTTGCAGGCCATGGTTATCCGCCCCCTCAGCTCCCGGAGTGGTGTGTTTTCTGGGCCCCGGGCCCCTGGTGTCCACATCTGAGTGTGCGGGTGGGCGTCCAGGCTAGCGTGATTGTCCGGGTAGGTGCCCTTGTTGTTGTGGTTACTACAATTATTAATTAATTTTTTACGGTTGACCAAACTTTTATAGTTATACAATTTTTGCTTCTACAGATACACTTGATATATGTCTTTTTGGCTCCTGACGAGTGACACGGGTCACGAAACGCGTAGAGCCCTTCAAGTGATGACTACATTGTATCTATTGTCTATCGCAACTACTCAAAAATAATTTGTACCTGTCATAATTATCCATGTGTAATGTTGTTGAATATGTATTGCTTCAAATGCTGTATTTTGATCCAAATTAAAGTGATCTTTGTTTCAATGCAACTTTCACCATCCAGCCTCATTTAAAGTCCCAATCTCCTTTCCTTTTAATAGGCAAACAGGGATGGAGGTGCTGTTCCGTATGGGATTCAAAGTCCCATCCATGTGGATCATGGTTTTTCAATTGCATGTTGCTATTTCATAATCTAATTTGTTTTTAAGAATGTTAGGATGTGTAATCTTCTCATGTTTTGGTAAAAATATTTTTTTCTCTGTCTCTCGCTTGTTGCTGTCCATCGCATAAAAATATTTTCCCAAATTCATACAGGTATCTTCACAAACCACAAACAATACCATTGCTATTGCAATAACATCACTGTTCTACACTTCAGACACCACCAAATACCACAGAATAAATTCCAGACTAATGTAATTCCACCACCTATATGTCCAAAGAAATGCAGTATATGTGTATTTATGTGTAGGAGGGCTGCACACTTGGCAGACTGGTGGCTAACAGCTTAATGTTTCTACCTAGCAACATAGAGGTTCTGAGTTTGCATCCCGAGCATGTCACTTTATTTGGAGAGGTTTTCTGTTCTCATAATGCATGTCCTTACCAAAATTATGTCTAAATGTAGTATTTATGTGTAGGAGGGTTCCACCATTATTGAAAATTGTGTCACATGTTTTCTATGGGCAAGGACTATAATCAGCCTTAACATTTCCCATCCAGCAATAATTGCAGCTTCTTACCATGCCAAATGCCCCAAAATGAGAGATGTTCTAGAGCAGAATATTCACAGTACTGAGCCATAACAAACCTTCAAAACAGATGGCATATGCCAGAAACCAATTGTTCAATGGTTATCAAGCCTTCCACAGTACATCTGCATTGGTTCATTTATTACACCCCTGGGACTGTTTGACATCACAGCAATGGATGCTCCATGAACGTGGCTAAGGGCTTAGCACTTCTGCTGAGCAAACCTGGCGTTCATAGGTTCAAATCCCAAAGATGCCACGTCCTGTAGAAAGGCTGCCAGCTCTTCCTGTGTTGTTAAACATAACTCATGTCCTTCCCCAAGTTTTATATAAATGTAGCATTTATGTGGACGAGGGTTCCACTACCATTGCAAATCTTGCACAGTCTGTGATCTTGCCAAAAGTATTGGGACACCTGTCTTTATACACACATGAACTTTAATAGCAGCCCAGTCTTAGTCTGTAGGGTTCAACTTTGATTTAGCCGACCCTTTGCAGCTATATCAGTGCAGGGACCTTATTTTTCCCGCACCAGAATCGGATTGCATGGGTGAATCCACAGTTAGCACTGCAATCTATGTACCAATCTGGGGGTGTCATTAATATTGTACTGACACTCGCAGCGGTTCACAGAAGGCAGTGTGAATTGCCTTTGGGAGAGGTGCGATGCAGGAACTGGTGCTAAAATTGTGCTAGTTCCTGCATCGCACCTATGTGAACCTGGGTTAAGGCAGCTTTCATATTTGTGCGACCTGAAAGTCGCATGACTTTACTGCAATTTTACCGTGATTTGCCGCAATTTTTTGCTGCGATTCTTTGCCGTGATTTTGATGTGACTTGAAGCAATAGCAGTGTAATTCTGAGGTCTATCAACCTCAAGTTACTTCAAAGTCAGATCAAAGTAGTTCAGAGACTACTTTGAAGTCGCACAGATATGAATGGTGTTCATTGGAAATCATCTTCAGGTCCCTTTCACACTTGTACAACTTTTCATGTGACTTGGGACTGCAAAGTCACATGACAAGTCGTTCCTCGTGATTTTCAATGAGTACCATTCATAGCTGTGTGACTTCAAATTGCAGTGACTTCAAAGTAGTCCCTGCACTACTTTGGGCCGACTTTGATGCAACTTGAGGTCCATAGACCTTAGAATTACACAGCTATTGCTTCAAGTCACATCAAAATCACAACAAAACATTGCAGCAAAAAATTGTGGCAAATCGCAGTAAAATCGCATAAATTTCAAGTCGCACAAGTGTGAAAGAACAACCCCTGAAAAACAACCCCACATCATAATCCCCCCTCCTGATTTTGGCCAGTGCACAAAGCAAGGTCCATAAAGACATGGATGAGTAAGTTTGGGGTGGAGGAACTTGACTGGCCTGTACAGAGTCTTGACCTCAACCCGATAGAACACCTTTGGGATGAATTAGAGCAGAGACTGCAAGCCAGGCCTTCTCATCCAACATCAGTGCCTGACCTCACAAAAGTGCTTTGAGAAGAATGGTCAAACATTCCCATAGACACACTCCTAAACCTTGTGGACAGCCTTCCCAGAAGGGTTGAAGCTGTTATAGCTGTAAAGGGAGGGCCAACTCAATATTGAACCCTACAGACTAAGACTGGGATGCCATTAAAGTTCATGTGTGTGTAAAGGCAGGTGTTTTGACAATATCGTGTGGGCTAACTGAATTTGCAAATTGTAAGTGTTCTTGTTTATCAGGTGCAATCGCTTTAAAGTTAGGCAGACATGAAGAGACAGATTGAATGATGCTGGTGGGTGTGTACTTCCATTGGGTGTGTCGGTGTGCTAACAATACAACCTATGTTATATAAATGACTGCAGTAGAGGGGTTGGTTTGACCTGCGAAGAGGCCGTGTTATTTGCTGTGGTTTTTGGGGGAGTAGGGCTGATGTTGTGCATAATGGCAAATGCCCCCCTTGGGGGTTGAAATAGTTGAAATTCTTGTGCATTTTGTCCATCAAATGTGTGGCTTTGCTGTCAATGTTGTGTATTGTTGCTGTCTGATCATGCATTCATGGTTTGGGTGCATCTGCTGACCTTCTACTCTTTGATCTCATTGCTTAATCATGTACACAGAAATGCATCTTCCAGCAGAACCATCACCAATGTATGTGTGTGGAATGTGGGGTGGTGCGTGTTAATGTTGGAATATGTGTATTTTTAATATTTTGTATTTTTTTTAAGAATGACTGTTTTTTTGTATTTTTGTATAATCTTGCAGCTAAACATTTGTTGGCGGTTGGTGTCTGTTGAGAGTAGTTGTTCTATGAAATGTGTAGCCTGCTATACACGGTGAAATTAAAGCTATGTCCACTATAAGGCTTGGAAAGATTTTAGATTGTAAGCTCCTATGAGCAGGGCCCTTAGATCCCAATTGCTAAATGTTTGTCTAAATGTACCACCTAATATACTAATGCCAATAAATGAATGTACATAATTGTGTTGCTGCTGTAAATAAATGTAAATTCTTGAGCTATTTTTTTTTTTATTTGTTTTGGGGGGAGCTGGGTTTGGAGAAGTGAAATGTCTTGCTAATGACAAATTATGAGAAGGTGTGATTGTGGATTAAAAAAAAACGAATCTGTTCAGCACACCTGCAAGTAAATGATAAAGGTTTAACAGGTCTGGAGAATTGCAGGTAAGTGCTGGTTCACACTGCTGCGCTGTGCAAGATTGCTTCTGATTCACACCACAGTACAAGTCACATGCGCTGTACATGCGATGCGATTTCAGCCATACAGATAGTATGGCTGAATTTGCATCGCGTTCGGACCAAACTCGCACAGGACCCTTTTTTTTTGGTCCGCGCCAGAATTGGATTACATGGGTGTTCACAACCATGCAATCTGATTAATGTCCGAACTGTTAGTTTGCACTGTGATATGTGAGCTGAAATGGGGGTGTCATTAACAATGTATTGACACTCCCAACTGGTCGCACATGGCAGTGTGAAATGCGATGCGAGAACCTGCAGTGGATTTGCAGGGTTCCCGCATTGCACACGTGTGAACCGGCACTCATAATCAATTTAGCTGATGGATAGACAGTGTTGTATGCCTCAAACTGAGCCTTTTATATTATGCTGAAAATATGCGAACGTATATTCACCAATTAGCCCATGCACATCAGTTTGATTGCTTCCATACTATGAATTATTTAAATGCATGCAATCGTATGCACATATTCATTAATATTATGGTGTGGGATTGGAATAATCACACACTAGTTAATGTGCCAGCAGTTAGTTTGTAGAGAATTAACAGAATACAAGATTAGTAAATGTATTTTCTATGGCTGACTGTGGTCAACTCTATAGTGTAATGGTTACTTCTGATAGCTTCAAAGGTTCCAGTTACAGGTTCGTATCCTACAGATGTCATCACTACACCTTGCATTGTACTCAGAATTATGTTTTCCATTTTGCTGCGGTAGTTCCCATACACTTTTTCAAGCAAATCATGTTCACACAAACTTTCAATGGCTTCTACAGGTTCAAGCCCAATTAACATCAGCTATTCCCACATATGCCAATTAAGAAGGCATATTTGCGACAATAACGCGGTTTTGCGTTCGCATGATTGCCCTGTTGATATGCTAATTGACTTGAATGGGCGTTATTTTTGGGCATCGCGCGATTGCATATTCGCAATATAGTGAATTAGCACCATAGTGACAGAACGAGGGGTTCATAGAAATGTAAAGCCTTATAGAATATTGGAGGATGGGTGCGAGGCAGTTGCACGGGAAATCAAGAGCATGTTAAAGTTGGACGTAATAAAGGAATCCCACAGCAACTGGTAGAGCCCCATAGTACTGGTCCCAAAGCCAGCCGGTACTATAAGGTTTTGTAATGACTTTAGGAAGCTAAATAGTGTTTGTTGTGTATCCAATACCTATAACAACCTTAGACCTGACTAAAGGCTATTGGCAGATTCCTTTAACGGGATCTGCAAAAGAGAAAACTGCCTTTTCCACCCCGGAAGGATTATTCCAGTATAAACATTGCCCCTGCCTCATTCCAAAGGATGATGGAAAAAACGTTAAGACTACATTGCCCAAACGCAGCTGCCTACTTGGACAATGTAGTCATCCACAGCCCAGATTGGGAGTCCCATTTGCTCCGGGTGCAGGCGGTTGTAGATTCCCTGAAAAAAGCAGGTCTTGCAGCCAACCCCAAAAAGTGTGACATAGATCTGGAGGAGGCCAAATACCTTGGCCACATTATTGGTTGGGGACTCGTTAAGCCACAACCCAACAAACTAGAGACAATCCAAAAGTGACCCCAACCTCTAACTAAAAAGCAGGTGCGTGCATTCCCGGAGATCACGGAGTACTACAGGCGCTTCATAGCCGACTTTGCCACCATTGCCATCCCCCTCATAGACCTGACAAGGGGTAGAGGGTCGCTTATGATAAAGTGGAACCCTGAAGCCGAGAAGACATTTCAGAGGTTAAAACAAGCCCTGTGTGTACAACCAGTGCTTGTGACCCCAGACTTCACCAAAGAATTTGTTGTTCAGACCAACGCCTCTTATGTGGGTCTAGGGGCTGTATTGTCCAAGAGCAGAGATGGGGAGGAGCACCCTGTTTGTATACCTGAGCCGAGAGAGCCAGAGAAGGAGTGTCTCTCTATCAAATGGGCCTTGGAGACCCTGAGATATTATTTGTTGGGGAGGCCATTTAGACTGGTCACCGACCATGTTCCCCTGAAGTGGATGTGTGACAATAGGGAGAAGAATAGTCGAGTGACAAGATGGTTTCTGGCCCTACAGCCCTTCAAATTTACAGTGGAGCATAGGGCGGGAAAGCTGAAGAACAATGCGGATGCCCTTTCCCGGGTCCACTGTATGGGTGCGACAGTTACTCAGCCACAGGGGCTTGAGAAGAGGGGGGATATGTAACATTATGCAAGGCAAGATAGTAGACAATCAATATCTGTCAACCCGCATGCGTTCACTTGGATTGGACTAGAAAGGATCTGGCCCAGTTTTTGCCAGCCACCGTGGCAGAGCTGGTTCTTGCCCCGGAGTTTCTGATCCACTCAAATCCTCCATCAGGTGCATTAAATGCTGAGGAAGAGAGCACATGTTACTCTGGCCTGAGGATTCAGAAACACTACACTGAGAGAGCTAAACATTGGGAATTGGTTGCTCTAAGTACTCTTTTGTTTGGGAGTGTCTGGGATGAGCCCAGCACCGTATAGTGAGGTACCTGTTCTGTATAGTTTAGCGCCGGGCGGCAAGGATTTGTTTTTCTATTTTGTTTCTTTATGTGACTTGCAACTGGCAACCCACCAGACTTTTAAGTAAGTTTGCCTGCAGACTGCCTTTTCCCCAGGAAAGGTGATCCCCACGAGTTAATCTCTCACACCATACATTGACATTCTTGTAGAAATTAATGGCAAAACGTGTTTTGCAATGTGTTACTGCAAGGCATACATGTGAATATGGCCTTAAACAGAGAAAGGAATGGCATTTTGTTTTTTCACCACTGCAACATGTGCATTAAAACTTGTATCTACATTTTGGATGCATGGGACAGTCTTGCACTTAGGTGTTACTTTTCTAAACCAGACACCTGTAACAGTTTAGACAAATAAAGAGGAAAATAGCACACTAAAATGAAATTAAGTAAAACAAATTTGAGAAAGGAGGCCCTGTTGTCTTCAAATGCTGTACTATGCCTGTAAACCAAAATCTATCTGTAAGTAATTTAGGCGTGTTGGCTTCTTCTTCACCTGTGTAGATCTGCAGTGTCCATTCACATAAAGAGTTACCGTGTGGGATGGACTCTGTTTAAACCTGTAAAGGTTTCAGATCTATTCACACTTGCCTGCTTTTTTTCAGCACAACTTGTGTATTTCAAGTAGAGATATAATTGATTTATATGCGCCTGGTTCATATCTAAGTGCTGCAATTTAGTATGTACTGAAAGGGAAATTGGCCATAGGGCTATAGCCGGAAGTACTGATCAATGTATTCTGATGGTGGGGAAGTCTCCCCACTGACAGGGTACAATACTAGGGGAGGATTCCTTGAATATGTGGATGGGAGAAATTGAGCATTTTTTGTAGTTAAACCCACTGGTTGAAAAAAAAAGACTTATCTATGGCCAACCTAGATCTACATCTCTGCTAATCACTTCACCTTACCAGAAGGACACTAATTGGAGAATTTCTGTGCAGCTCCACTCTCTTCTTTCTTATTTCTGTGAGTGGGTTGATTAATGTTGTTGGGAAAACCAGAGATTTAATCAGAAACTACTCAGGATGGTTACTTATCAAGTGATCTCCTTCATTAACACTTGTACTGTGTTATGTCTGGACAGACAATGACTGGAGTGAAAAGTAATAGAACCCTAATGTTTCAGTAAGAGAAGTTATCAGCCTTATCAGGATAGTAGCAAAGTGAACATAAAAAGTAAAGATGCATAATAAAATTTAATAAAATAAGCAAGCAAAAAATAAAGGAACCCCCCCCCCCCCACACGCACACACACACACAATTACATATAAATACTAGCAGTCAGTATCAGGCACGTTCTGTATGTAAGTAAATATTACACAAAGTATTGTAGGATAGCTCCATGCATGCCAGAGAATGATAAATATATTTAGGGCCATCATTTATGTTTAATTTTGAGCTGTAAACGTTTTTAATGCATTGCCCAATTGCTCTTTTGGGTACCTATTTTCACTGCTTTGCAAGCACGCACCATTTTGAGCATAGAAATATTCATTTTTTATAGGTTGACACATTCTTTATTTATTTATTCTAACTGGTCATGACTATCCTACTGTAAATTAACATTCTCCAAGACAGGTGTTACAGTGAGTAAAATGTTATTGTTTTAACTTTTGTAACATCATTATGTTTTATAATAGCAGCATATATGATATATTGGATTATTTCTGCAAAGTAAACACCATAATCTAACCTTTGTATCTTTTCAATTTACATAAAAAAATATGTTGCTTATTTTAGATGAAAAAAGAGAGAATAGCAAGCATATTGATTCCAAGTTTATCTTGAAGCATCCAATTGTTCTTTCTTCTAGATCAATATGTATATTATTTATGTCACCAAACGTGATTTGAAATTCTCTTTCAGGTTTACCTATGAATATGTATATACAATAATATATATATACAGTACATAACGAAATCTTACAAAAGGTCAATTCATGCGTTGATGCTTTTGTGCATTGTGTTGTTTAGGCAGCCCATTCATTTTGAAGAA
>BLSH010226472.1:94861-108648 GCA_018402905.1 Glandirana rugosa
AAACGCTATTGCTTGGTGAAACGGCGGCAGTGCGACGTCTTCTAAACATCACAGAGATCCAAACTAGGGGGACCCCCAAGCACGATATTTAAGCACTAGCCACCCGCCCGCTGCAGCGTGACGGCGGCAAAGTGGTTCGTTATCGCAAACTGCTCTCACCTGACGGCAGCTGCGATGACTAGCATTGTGACCGCATGCGTGCTGCCGGAGGCACTCTCGCACGCTCACTGTGTTCTGGGGGGTCAGGGAGCGGGTAGGGCAGACTCGATCACCACTGGCTACTCCCGATGGCCCCTCTGCAGTGAAAGAACGGAGGTCCGTGTATGTAAACATGGATCTCCGTTCGGACAGAGGGGGAAGGGCGGTGATCACAGGCTTCCTGTATATGGAAGCCGTGATCACTTCCCTCCTCCTGGCAGCCCAGCCCCCATACAGTTAGAACTCCCCATAGGGAACACAGTTAACACTCTCCAGGTTAACCCCTTCACTGGCAATGGCATTTCTACAGTAAGCAGTGCATTTTTAGACCACTGATCGCTGTATAAATGCCAATGGTCCAAAAAAAATTTCTAAATGGTCCGACAAGTCTGCCGCAATATTGCAATGTTGTTAAAAATAGCAGATCGCTGCCATTACTAGTAAAAAATGTAAAAAATACAACTCCAGAAATTAATTTGCATCATCCCTAAACACAGCAACTTTTGCGCAAACAAAACAATAAACACCGATTGCAATTTTTTATTTAACAAAGATAGGAGGAAGAATATAAATTGGCCAAAAACAAGTAAATAAACAGATTTAAATTTTTTTACAATTGGATTTGTATTTTAGCAAAAACGAAGAAAAACTGGTTATTTTGAAAAATTGTCGCTCTTTTTTTATGTAGAGCGGCGATCACAAATGACGCAGAGGAGATCAAATATCACCAAAAGAAAGCTCTATTTGTGGGTAAAAAAGGACGCAAATTTTGTTTGGGTACAACGTCGCACGACCACGCAATTGTCAGTTAAAGCAGCGCAGTGCCAAATCACAAAAAGTGCTCAGGTCCTAAAGCGTGAATTCCTTCCGGGGCTGAAGTGGTTAAAGGAATATTTTTTTTCACTTTAACCATTGTTAAAACCACTGCTCCTGAAAAAAAAAATAATTAGAAACTTTTTTTTTTCTATTCAGACATGTCGCCTGGGGCTAAGGCTGTTACAATTAGAGAGAGGGGTGGAAATGTTTTTTTTTTTTTTTAGGGCAATGAACTTGCATACAACTGCAAGTTCCATCCCAGCCAACATCAACACGTAACCTGAGAGGCATCTTCACAGGCAAATAGAGTTTGCATGTGTGCTATTTTACTCGAGTGTGTGAGAGCTGAAGTTGGAATTGCCTTTAACTGGGAGTTATTTTAAGGCGCTGCTGGAGTAGATTTGGGAGGTATAGTAAATCAGGGCCATAGTGTCCCTGCCCGTGCTTACTGGTCCACATATTTCCCGCCCCCTTTTCCTTTTTTACTTCACTAATTAAATTGATATTTATAGTAATTTAATTAAGTGATGGAAATGCACATTATGGGATTGTCATTGCATATAATATTCCTGTCTATTTGGAATTGAATAATCACCCACATATATACATGTTTTCCTCTATACTCTGCCATGATAGACATATTTCAACAGTTAGGCCATTCATTAGTCTTTTTTACACACACATCCTTTTTGGGCTCTGCGTTTGAATGTTTGGGTGCAGTTGGTGTGATGTCCCCCAGGGACCGTCCTCACTTCCTGGAGCTGCAACACGCACTACCATCACTCCTGTCACCTGCCTCTCGGTAGGCGGGGGTTGGTAAGCTGCGCACTGCTTGTCAACGTCATACCCTATGCGCCAGGCATGCGGTGCTTCCACCCGCCAGCTTTGTGATCCAGCTACAAACATATGGGAGCTTGTTTTGGTGCCATATCGTTGGGCTGCATTTCAGTCCCGATGTTGGCACCTCCTAGTCCCCCAGCTTGCATGCATGACGTTGATGGCAATCTCTGTGGGCGGCGTCTATATATGGGCATCATTCCCTGATGGTTAAGACACCATACTCATCCCTCCTATTGGACATCAGACTCCACATGCACCATCATTTTTATTGCATACAGGTAACACTTTCATTCCACCCCTCTGTTCATTTCCTTCACCCCAGCACTAGGAGGTGCTAGGGATCTTTCCCATCCCATGTCAGTCTTCTCCTCATGGTTCATGTCTTCCTTCCTCACCCCCTTTTTTCATACATTCCCATTTCCTATTCACTTCCTCTATCCCACTATGTCATAGGTTCTATCATCATTACTCACACACATCACTTTTTGGCGATTTTTCACCTGGATCCAGTCACTTACAAGTCCAGCCATTCACCATCACTCTGCGCTGAAACATCTGGGAGTTGTGTGGGGGGGCCCACCGCCCCCTGCACCATATCATTTTTCACAGATTCCCTGTAAGTAGTACAAGGGTTTACACCTGTTTTTTATTATCTTATTGCTGCCTACTACATATTAGACTTAATCATATATGATATACTTCCAAAACAGTGGCACTAAATAGTTACCTCAAAATAAAAATTAAAAATAAAATATGCCACTATCAGCGCTTAGGACATATATACTATGCTCAATACATAGCTTAAAAAAGCAGCTGCTTTAAACATATGACATAATCCACCTGGCATCGAAAAGTTAAATAAGTCCCATCTATGATGCAAGCAGCGCTAAAACGAGGATCATTAGACTGGCACAGTCAAAATAAAATCCAATATGTAGTGAGAGAGTCTATAGACAGAATCTTGCTTCCATCACCACACCACGTGTAAAAGCGAAGGGCAGGGGGGAGAGGATAGGATCCCCCTTAGGTGATGCACTCACCAAACAGCAAAATGATAAGCGCCCTTGCATAAACCGGGGTGCCCCCTCAGGGAAATCCTGCTCACATGAATATTCCTCTTGCTTCCGGTGTGTCACATTCGTCACGTCAATAGCACTGGGGATTTACCTGATAACTCACTTTTCAGGAATCCTCCAGGACGGCTTACAGAGAGAGAGAGGCTCCTCCCACTTTATATAGTGCACACTAAGGTGGAAGACAGCTAAAACCACCCAGCTCATAACATATCCGAATCTCAGAGATCTCAGAGATGACAGCATTTCAAAGGCCAGGAATTTTGAAATGCTGGCATTCAGGGCCAGGGATTGTGGGTGGGTAGGGGGGTACTTCCTCTTTCTCTCCAGTGTTTGGGAGATGGACAGCTGTAAGCTTCCATGGGACCATGGTGTGGAAATACTTGGGGACGGTGGCAGACATGGTGGCGTTGCTGTCACATTGTCTGTTTGCTGGGTGGCAGGTGACACTGGCACTGTAGAGGTGGAGGAAGAGGCCGAGGCAGCAGCAGAAGAGGAAGCAGGAGGAGCCCGAGACCTTTCTTGCATTTTGAGGTACTTATTCCACTGCAGCTTGGGTTTTGCATTTTGATGCCTGGTCATGCAGGTTGTGCTCAGGTTTAGAACATTTATGCCTCGCTTTAGGCTCTCATTGCACAGCGTGCAAACCACTTGTGTCTTGTTGTCAGCACATTGTCTGAAGAACTGCCACGTCTTTGAGCTGCCTTTGGTGTGCTAGGTCCCTGGGTGTGGTGGGTAGTAGCAAGCATACTGTCTAGGGGAAGGTCGCTCCTCTTTTGCTGTGCTGGTGCCTCTGTGCGACCACCACCTCTTCCTCCAAACTGCACACGTTACACGCATAACCTTCATTCCATGTGGGGTCTAGGACCTCATCATCCTCCACATCATCTTCCAACCACTCTTCACCACTGCCCCCCTTGTCAGTCTGCACACTGTAGAAAGCCACAGCAGTTGGCACCTGTGTTTCGTCATCATCATCAGAGACATGCTGCGGTTGTGTTTCCATGTCCTCATCCTGCAACAGAAGTGGTTGGGCATCGGTGCACTCAATGTCTTCCACTTCTGCGGCAGGGCTATGTGGAAGGCCCACGGAATGCACACCAGCAGAGTCATCAAAAAGCATAAGAGGCTGCTGCATGACTTGGGGCTCAGAGTGCTTGGCTGATTTACAAGGGGCTGAGGTGAAAGACAGATGGCCATGGGGTTCAGGTGCCAACTCTGAGCTGTCATCAAGGGACCGGGTGGGAGACAATGTGAAGGAACTGGAGGCATTGTTAGCCACCCAATCTACTATTGCCTGTACTTGTTCTGGCATCATTCGTTGAGCGGCATTCAGGCCTACCATATAACGTTGAAGGTTCTGTCGGCTATTCGCACATGAGGAAGGTGTTTCACTTGTGCGTGTAGCTGGCACAGATCGACCATGTCCTCTCCTTGCAACAGGCGCTTCACCAACACCAGCAGCACCAGGACCACGTTTCTTATTTGATGTTCTCCTCATTCTGGATGCAAATGTACTATTTAGCACAAATTTAGATTATTTTTTAAACCAGCAATGTCGACGCACTTTTTAATTTTGTGCGAGAAATGCACAGCAAGGTGCAAATGTACTGTGTAGCACTATTTATTAATACTAAAAAAAATAAAAAAAAATAAAAATAAATAAATTATTAATCTTTTTTTTTTTTAAACAACAATGTAGACACACTTTTTATTTTTGTGCAAGAAATGCACAGCAAGGTGCAAATGTACTGTGTAGCATTATTTATTAATAATAAAAAAAATAAAAAATTATTATTATTTTTTTTTTAAACAACAATGTAGACGCACTTTTTATTTTTGTGCAAGAAATGCACAGCAAGGTGCAAATGTACTATGTATGTACTAATATAATAAAAAAAAATTTAGATTTTAGAACACTAATCTATCCCTCACAGCACCAGCAGGAGCCTCTCCCTATAGCAATATGAGATGATTTTAGAACACTAATCTATCCCTCACAGCAGCAGCAGGAGCCTCTCCCTATAGCAGTAGGAGATGCTTTTAGAACACTAATCTATCCCTCACGGCAGCAGCAGGAACCTCTCCCTATAGCAGTAGGAGATGATTTTAGAACACTTATCTGTCCCTCACACCAGCAACAGGAACCTCTCCCTATAGCAGTATGAGATGATTTTAGAACACTAATCTGTCCCTCACACCAGCAGCAGGAACCTCTCCCTATAGCAGTAAGAGATGATTTTAGAACACTAATCTACCCTTCAAAGCAGAAGCAGGAACCTCTCGCTATAGCAGTATGAGATGAATTTAGAACACTAATCTGTCCCTCACACCAGCACTTTAGGAACCTCTCCCTATAGCAGTATGAGATGATTTTAGAATACTAATCTATCCCTCACAGCAGCAGCAGGAGCCTCTCCCTATAGCAGTATGAGATGATTTTAGAACACTAATCTGTCCCTCACACCAGCAGCAGGAACCTCTCTTTATAGCAGTATGAGATGATTTTAGAACACTAATCTATCCCTCACAGCAGCAGCAGGAACCTCTCCTTATACCAGTATGATATGATTTTAGAACACTAATCTGTCCCTCACAGCAGCAGCAGAAACCTCTCCCTATAGCAGTATGAGATGATTTTATAACACTAATCTGTCTCTCACACCAGCACCAGGAACCTCTCCCTATAGCAGTATGAGATGATTTTAGAACACTAATCTATCCCTCACAGCAGCAGCAGGAACCTCTCCCTATAGCAGTATGAGATGATTTTAGAACACTAATCTGTCCCTCACACCAGCACCAAGAACCTCTACCTATAGCAGTATGAGATGATTTTAGAACACTAATCTATCCCTCACAGCAGCAGCAGGAATCTCTCCCTATAGCAGTATGAGATGATTTTAGAACGCTAAGCTATCCCTCACACCAGCACCAGGAACCTCTCCCTATTGCATTATGAGATGATTTTAGAACACTAATCTGTCCCTCACACCAGCACCAGGAACCTCTCCCTATAGCAGTATGAGATGATTTTAGAACACTAATAGAGTTGAGTGGACACGTGGATGTTCGGGTTCGGCGGGTTCAGCCGAACTTCGCAGAAAAGTTTGGGTTCGGTACCGAACTTGACCCGAACTTTACCCCGAACCCCATTGAAGTCAATGGGGACCCAAACTTTTTGTCACAAAAATGGCTGTAAAAAAATCAATCCTGGAAAGTGCTAGAGGGCTGCAAAAGGAAGTAAAATGGGGGTAAGAGTAGGAAAAGTGCACTACAAAAAAATGGGGATAGGGAAAATAACTTAAAAGCAAATAAAAAAAATAAAAATGGGAAGGGGGGTGGATGTGGAGTAGGAGCCTAGAGGTTGACTAGGCCGTGACCGTGGCAGCGTAGATGGAAGTGGAGGTGGTGGAGGTGGTGGAGGAGGTAGCCAACACTTTTTGTTGTTTTTTTTTTTTTTTTCTAATTGGGGTAGCCCCCAAAATATTGAGGCATATTCAAAAAACATATAGCACCCTATAGCAGTAGGCAATGATTTTAGAACAATAATCTGTCCCTTACAGGAGTAGCAGGAACCTCTCCCTATAGAACTAGGAGATGGTTATAGAACAATAATCTGTCCTTTACAGGAGCAGCAGGAACCTCTCCCTATAGCACTAGGAGACGATTTTAGAACAATAATCGGTCCCTTACAGCAACAGCAGGAACCTGACCCTATAGCAGTAGGCGATGGTTTTAAAACAATAATCTGTCCCTTACAGCAACAGCAGGAACCTGACCCTATAGCAGTAGGCGATGATTTTAGAACAATAATCTGTCCCTTATAGGAGCAGCAGGAACCTCTCCCTACAGAACTAGGAGACAATTTTAGAACAATAATCTGCCTCTTACAGCACCAGCAGGAACCTCTCACTATAGAACGAGGAGATGATTATAGAACAATAATCTGTCCCTTACAGCAACAGCAGGAACCGGACCCTATAGCAGTAGGCGATGATTTTAGAACAATAATCTGTCCCTTACAGCAACAGCAGGAACCTGACCCTATAGCATTAGGTGATGATTTTAGAACAATTATCTGTCCCTTACAACAACAGCAGGAACCTGACCCTATAGCACTAGGAGACGATTTTAGAACAATAATCTGTCCCTTACAGCACCAGCAGGAACCTGACCCTATAGCAGTAGGCGATGATTTTAGAACAATAATCTGTCCCTTACAGCAACAGCAGGAACCTCTCCCTATAGCACTAGGAGATGATTTTAGAACAATAATCTGTCCCTTACAGCAACAGCAGAAACCTGACCCTATAGAACCAAGAGATGATTTTAGAACAATAATCTGTCCCTCAAAGAAGTAGACTCTACCTAGTCCAGTATCAGATCGTTCTGTAATGCAGGATGAGATGTTATTAGATCTGCAATCTGTCCCTAAAAACAGGAGTGTAAACTCCTACCTAGTCCAGAATCAGATCGTTCTGTAATGCAGGATGAGATCTGCAATCTGTCCCTCAAAGCAGTAGTAGTAGTAATCTCTACCTAGTCCAGAATCAGATTATTCTGTAATGCATAATGAGAACTGCAATCTGTTCCTCAAAGCAGTAGTAGTAGTAATCTCTACCTAGTCCGGAATCAGATCATTCTGTAAGGCAGGATGAGATGTTATTATATCTGCAATCTGTCCCTCACAGCGCCGGCAGCATCCTCTCCCTACACTAGCCTGAGAGCATGTGACATGCAGCACTACGTGACTCCAGCTTATACAGAGGCTGGGTCACATGATGCACTGGCCAATCACAGCCATGCCATTAGTAGGCATGGCTGTGATGGCTTCTAAGGGCAAACCAGTGAAACGCTTGTTGATTGGCTGCCCTGCAGCTATTCAACAGGCGGGATAAAATACCGAAACTTTTTTTTCAAATGTCCAGGTTCGGGTCCGTGTCACGGACACCCCAAAGTTCGGTACGGACCCGAACTTTACAGTTCGGGTACGCTCAACTCTAAACACTAATCAATCCCTCACAGCAGCAGCAGGATCCACTCCCTATAGCAGTATGAGATCATTTTAGAACACTAATTTTAGAACACTAATCTGTCCCTCACACCATCATCAGGAACCTCTCCCTATAGCAGTATGAGATGATTTTAGAACGCTAAGCTATCCCTCACACCAGCACCAGGAACCTCTCCCTATAGCAGTATGAAATGATTTTAGAACGCTAATCTATCCCTCACAGCAGCACCAGGAACCTCTCCCTATACTAAGTATGAGATGATTTTAGAACGCTAATCTTTCCCTCACAGCGGAGGCAGCATCCTCTCCCTACACTAGCCTGAGAGCATGTGACATGCAGTGCTACGTGACTCCAGCTCATATCGAGGCTGGGTCACATGGCTGTGATGGCTTCTAAGGGCAAACGAGTGAAACGTTTGTTGACTGGCTGCCCTGCAGCTATTCAAAAGGCGCGAAAAATACCCAAACCCCGAACCCGGACTTTTTCTCAAATGTCCGGGTTCGGGTTTGGGACACGGACTCCCCAAAGTCCGGTACGAACCTGAACTTTACAGGGTTCTCTCAACTCTAGTTATAACCAATTGTTTGTAAAGGGGCAAAATGATTTTTCTTACTCTGCAGTCCACAGGGTCGCTGTTAGAAATCAACCCCACACTATCACTATTTAAACTTTACAAAGAATAAACCAGAATATATAAAAAGGAAATCAAGGCGGCAAAAATTAAAAACGAATGACAGATTGCAAAGGGGAGTAAGACAAACCCCTCAAAAAATCTTCAAATATATTAATAGTAAAAAAGTTTATTAATGTATAAAAAGTATATTAATGATGATCTGCTTTTAAATTATTTTAAAAAAGTGATGTATACCCTGAAATATCATTGAAAGTCTGAATAGAGCCAAATTCCCCCCTTTTTCCTGACTATTCATCAGCACAACTGAGCATGCTCAGACAAGAAAATGTCCTCATTTTAACTCCCATGCCTTTTTTTAGAGGGCGCTATATTAAATTCGCAAATTCGCGCTTGCCTATAATGCCTTCTTGAGAAGGCAAATTTGCACTATAGAGCCCAATGCAAGTTTCAGCCATTGATTCTAATGGTACAATTGTAACTTCCCTAAAGAAATCCTTTTCATGTTGAGATGAAATATATTTCTCTCAAACAAATTGTCCCCGCAACAATGTTGCTATTTCATAATCTAATTTGTTTTTAAGAATGTTAGAATGTTTAATTTTCTCATGTTTTGTTAAAATATATTTTTCTTTGTCTCTCGCTTGTTGCTGTCCATCTCATTAAAATATTTTCCCAAACTCACACAGGTATCTTCACAAACAATACCATTGCTGTTGCAATAACTTCACTGTTCTACGCTCCAAGCACCACTAAATAGCACAGTGTTTTTCAACTCCAGTCCTCAAGGCACACCAACAGGTCATGTTTTCAGGATTTCCATGAGTTTGCACAGGTGATTTGATCAGTTTCACTGCCTTAGTAATTACCACAGCTGTTTCATCTGAGGGAAATCCTGAAAACATGACCTGTTGGTGTGCCTTGAGGACTGGAGTTGAAAAACACTGAAATAGCACAGAATAAACTCCAGACTAATGTAATTCCACCACCTATATGTGCAAAGAAATGCAGTATATGTTTATCTATGTGTAAGAGGGTTGCACACTCGGCAGACTGATGGCTAACAGCTTAATGCTTCTACCTAGCAATGTAAAGGTTCTGGGTTTGCATCCTGAGCATGTCACTTCTTGTAGAGAGGTTTTCTGTTTTCATAACGCATGTCTTTACCAAAATTATGTCTAAATGTAGTATTTATGTGTAGGAGGGTTCCACCACTATTGCAAATTGTGTCACATGTTTTCTATGGGCAAGTACTATAATCAGCCTTAACATTTCCCATCCAGCAATAATTGCAGCTTCTTACCAAGCCAAATGCCCCAAAATGAGAGATGTTCTAGAGCAGAATGTTCACAGTACTGAGCCATAACAAACCTTCAAAACACATGGCATATGCCAGAAACAGGTTGTTCAATGGTTATGCAGCCTTCAACAGTACATCTGCATTAGTTAATTTATTGCCCCCCTGAGACTTAGGACTGTTTGACATCACAGCAATGGATGCTCCATGAATGTGGCTAAGGGTTTAGCACTTCTGCTGAGCAAATCTGGGGTTCATAGGTTCAAATCCCAAAGATGCCATATCATGTAGAAAGGCTGTCAGCTCTTCCTGTGTTGTTAAAAACAAGTCCTTCCCCAAGGTTATATAAATGCAGCATTTATGTGGACGAGGGTTCCACCACCATTGCAAATCCTGCACAATCTGTGATTTTGCCAAAAGTATTGGGACGCTTGCCTTTATACAAACATGAATTTTAATAGCATCCCAGTCTTAGTCTGTAGGGTTCAAATTTGATTTAGCCAACCCTTTGCAGCTATTGCAGTGCAGGGACCTTTTTTTCCCGCAGCAGAATTGGATTGCATGGGTGTACTGACTCATGCTACCCGATTCCTATCAGAATCCACAGTTAGCGCTGCGATCTATGAACCAATCTGGGGGAGCCATTAATATTGTACTGACACCCGCAGCGGTTCACAGAAGGCAGTGTGAACTACCTGTGGGAGAGGTGCGATGCAGGAACCGGTGCTGAAATCGTGCTGGTTCCTGCATCGCACCTATGTGAACCTGAGCTAAGACCGCTTTCACACTTGTGCGACCTGAAAGTCGCATGACTTTACCGCAATTTACCGCAATTTGCAGCATTTTTTGCTGCAATTTTTGCCCTGATTTTGATGTGACTTGAAGCAATAGCTGTGTAATTCTGAGGTCTATCGACCTCAAGTTGCTTCAAAGTCGGACCAAAGTAGTTCAGGGACAACTTTGAAGTCACACAGATATGAATGGTGCTCATTGAAAATCATCTTCAGGCCCCTTTCACACTTGTGCAACTTTTCCTGCGACTTGGGACTGCAAAGTCACATGATAAGTCGTTCCCCATGATTTTCAATGAGTACCATTCATATCTGTGCGACTTCAAGTTGCAGTGACTTCAAAGTACTCCCTGCGCTACTTTGGTCTGACACACAGCTATTGCTACAAGTCACATCAAAATCACTGCAAAACATCGCAGCAAAAAATTGGGCAAATCGTGGTAAAATCGCAAAAATTTCAAGTCGCACAAGTGTGAAAGAACAACCCCTATAAAACAACCCCACACCATAATCCCCCCTCCTGATTTTGGCCAGAGCACAAAGCAAGGTCCATAAAGACATGGATGAGTGAGTTTGGGGTGGAGAAACTTAACTGGCCTGTACAGAGTCCTGACCTCAACCTGATACAACACCTTTGGGATGAATTAGAGTGGAGACTGTGAGCCAGGCCTTCTTGTCCAACATCAGTGCCTGACCTCACAAAAGTGCTTTGGGAAGAATGGTCAAACATTTCCATAGACACACTCCTAAACCTTGTGGACAGCCTTCCCAGAAGAGTTGACTCTGTTATAGCTGTAAAGGGAGGGCCAACTCAATATTGAACCCTACGGACTAGGACTGGGATGCCATTAAAGTTCATGTGCGTGTAAAGGCAGGCGTTTTGACAATATCGTGTGGGCTAACACATTTGCAAATTGTAAGTGTTCTTGTTTATCAGGTGCAATAACTATAGAGTTAGGCAGACATGAAGAGACAGATTGAATGACACTGGTGGGCGTGTACTTCCATTGGGCGTGGCGGTGTGCTAACAATACAACCTATGTTATATAAATGACTGCAGTAGAGGGGTTGGTTTGCCCTGTGAAGAGGCTGTGTTATTTGCTGTGGTTTTTGAGGGAGTAGGGCTGATATTGGGCTGTTAGTTTAAATTCTTGTGCATTAAAACACTATCACGAATTAGGGGTATATCATTGTGCTATAAGTACTGTAACTACCACCCAATAACAGACAAAATTCCACCTATGTTAAAATGGGAAAAATAATTACAAAAAACATTTTCTCTACCACAATGGCTCCTAGCAATAAAATATAATAGCAAGTCATCCACACGAATAGACCACTGGGATAATTCGCAAAAGATCTTACATAGATGGTACATGACCCCGATGCATCTACACACAATGAATTCAAGCATGTCCCCTATGTGCTGGAGGGAACGCCAAGGCAAAGGCAGCCTATTACATATTCTGCGGGCTTGTGGACCCCTTCAGCATCTGTGGAGGGATGTATCCACCCTCATCTCAGAAATACCTGACACCATATATAGTATTACTCCAGAGTTAGCACTACTTAATCTAGGCATCAAAGATTTCCCGCACACCTTGAGGAAAATTATAGCTCATATGTTGTTTGCTACAAGAATAGCAATAGCAGCGAAATTAAGACAAAATTCATCCCAACTATTGCAGAAATTATCTCCAGAGTTAATGCACAATGCTCAATGGAAAAAATGCTTGCCTATAAAGAGGGGAGGGGTCAGGCCTTCCACAGATGCTGGAACAAGTGGATAACATCCAAGAGGGCCTCTAGTGTGATATAAGAAACTTTATGTCCATTTGGAAAAATGGAAAGTGATACACTGAAATTTAGCTGTAGTCATATACATCCAGTGGGGTAGCTACTTACTTAACGACCACCAAGCATCCCAAAGGACTCAAGAGATGAAGCAATGTCCTAAAACGGTGTCTCTACAAAGGGCTAACTGGAACTATAGTTTTGTTTGTTGTTCTAGACTCAACTGAACAGACTTCTTTCAGCTACCCAAATCAAGTGATCCCCAGGAGGGTCACTGCTATTGTTCCTAGCACTTACTATCAAGGGGCCTGCTTACAGTTTATTCCCAATATGGGGTGACCGGCTCTACCTCTGCCTGAGGTTGTGCTCACTACCTCTCAGAAAAAGGAACTTCACCGATCTAAAGAACTAAGCAAGCCTTATGTTTTTGTTTACTTGTCTATGTATACCACCTTTCTCTGAAATGTTCAATCACATTGTATGAATATGCAAATCGACAACTTAATGCTTTATATGTACAAATGTAAAATTTTCAATAAACATCTATGGTTAAAAAAAAAGAAATTCTTGTGCATTTTGTCCATCAAAAGTGTGGCTTTGCTGTCAATGTTGTGTATTATTGCTATCTGACGACGCATTCATGGTTGGGGAGCATCTGCTGACCTTCTACTCTTTGATCTCATTGCTTAATCATGTACACAGAAATGCATCTTCCAGCAGAACCATCACCAATGTATGTGTGTAGAATGTGGGGTGGTGGGTGTTCATGTTGGTACATGTCTTTTTAATATTTAGTATTTTTTTTTTAAGAATGAATTTTTGTATTTTTGTATAATCTTGCAGCTAAACATTTGTTGGTGGTCGGTGTCTGTTGAGAGTAGTTGTACTATGAAATGTGTAGCCTGCTATACACTGTGAAATTAAAGCTATGTCCACTATAAGGCTTGGAAAAAATTTGGATTGTATGCTGCTATGAGCAGGGCCATTAGATCCCAATTGCTAAATGTTTGTCTAATGGCTCGTACACACGGGACGACGATCGCGCGTACGACCGTGTTGAATCGTACGTTGACGGTCGTATGTATTAGAACTATTGTTAAAAGGTCCCCGTAGAGGTGTAAATAATGTTAATGATATACGAGGGATAAGAATCCCAAGTAGCAATGGCTATTCATCAATTATGATGCAGACCCCTGAGTTGAAAATTGTCATGAAAAAGAAGGGTGAGACCACCGAAAGCACTCATATTGGGTCACGAAGCCAAATTATAACATGATTTATTGGTAACTGACATGAAAAGTTAGCTCAAGAATAAACAAGAAAAATAAT
>BLSH010226541.1:0-12673 GCA_018402905.1 Glandirana rugosa
GAATCTGGGATTATGAAATATGTGACTTAGTGGGTTCCACTTAGAGGCTATCTTGGAGGATTTGTGGAGAGTATCACAGAGAGCAAAAGAGTGAGAGAGAGTGGGGGAGAGCATGGCGGGCCGTTGTTTGTGAGCACACCAACATAGGTAGTCCAAGGCATAACCTGGAGCTGCCTGTCTTTCGATCTCCACCCAGTCTGGTCTCACTCCTCTAGAATGGATTATGGAAAATTGGGCAGACTGGTAATACCACCATAAATTTGGAAGGCCTAGGCCCCCATTGCGTCTAGGTCTATAGAGGGTTTGTTTCGAGAAGCGGTGAAAAAATGACATCTTATTGAACCTTGCATCATGTAATATTCTGCACCTTAAAATCCCAACCTCGCTCCTCTACTCCTTGATATGCTATGTTAATCAAGGGAGTCGGTGTAATAGCTTATAGCAACCATTATTCTCCGGTACAATCAATTTCCTTTAATATTTTTTGGTTGTTTATCTTACTTATAACATGTTTAATAATAAAAAAATCCTTATTTATATAAAAAAAAAGAAAAAGATGAAAAGGTGGCTAAATGTTGACGCATTTTGCAATTAACTTCCTCTAAAAACATAAGTTATACCTAAAGCTCTTCTTTGGCACCTAAAAGGTCCTATTGATTTAGTATAAAAAAAAAAGTTTCTTTATTCCTTTTTATTTTAAGGGGTGCTGTAAGGAATGATCCATCCATTGAGTACGATACATTAATTGCAGTACCAACCATAACGATGTAACGCGCATCAAAACCTACACCGGGGTTCCTGTACTTGGGAGAAAAAGACGAAAAGAATTTGCCAAAAATATTTGAGAAAGCGTTAATTATATGTTGCTCAATAATCAAACTAAAACTCCATTTTTTTTCCAAAATAGTTATCAGTTTGTCAGCTTTTCAAGAATTTGATTGGATTATTTATAAAAAAAAAACTTTGTTGCAATTAAAAGCATTTTAGGTAGATAAAAAGAAAATGGAAAAATATGGTAGACAAATACGTCACAGAGTTATTTTGAGGTTAACCACTTCAGATCCGCGATTGACGGCTACAGCGCGGATCTGAATTGCCGGGAGGCCGTCAATAGACAACCTCCCCTTTCCACGCTCCAGGGCTCGCTCTCGCAGCTGCTGCCGCCACACGCCGCGTTAGGGGGGCTCCCGGGTCAGGCGGACTCGCTGTCCGCCGGAGACCCACAATCTCTTCACAGAGAGCCAGAAAGGGGAACCGCCAATGTAAACACAGCGGTTCCCCGCTCTGTGAGGGGCGGCATGCCCCGGAAGACGTCCTTTGGAGACGAAATCGATAGGGCGGAAGTGCTGTCTCACATCCACCGTTGACTGTTTACCACGCTAGCTGTGACGCCTGTTGTTATACGCGCTGTTTTTTCCTGGATGTCTGTAAGTGCAATATTTTAAATAAACCCTTATGCTTTTATGACAATATTACACTATGTATGGTCTATCTTCATTTTTTGAGTGCTGGTGACGACCCGTGGAGAGTGAAACCCCAGCAAGTGGATTGTCACAACCCTGTGGAGGTTCATATCCACAAAGCTTCTCCTGACCCCCTGTCATAAGGGGTCCAGGAGATCTGGTAAGGATCCATCCTTTTTCCTGGTGGAGGATTCATCTCACTGTGGTGTTGTGTGAAGTGTATTATTTTCGGACACATATAAGGACATTATTTGCATATTTATTGGACATTTTCTTCAATCAAATCACCACTATTAATTTATCATTGTTTTTTGCCTATATGTTTGCAAGCACAGATTCATTTCTCCTACCATAGGTGTTTGGACTTTTACATACGTTTTCTTTTTGGTTCATTCATAAGCACATGAATTAATCAGCTTTTTGTATTTACGAGCGCGACTAATCTTTATATAATTTTTGTCATTGTGGGTGCTAGAATTTACACTCTTTTAGTTGCAGCTGCATATTAATTTTAGAGATTGCACAGGGTGAGCGCAATTTTTCTTATATATTTCACACAGTTAGAACACAATGAGGGAACACAGTTAACCCCTTCCCTGCCAAGGACATTTATACAGTAATCAGTGGATATTTTTAGATCTGATCGCTGTATAAATGTCATTGGTCCCAAAAAAGTGTCAAAAATGTCAGACATGTCCGCTGCAATATCGCAGTTCTGATAAAAATCGCAGATCGCCACTATTACCGGTAAAAAAATAAATAAATATTAAAAACGCCATAAACCAATGTCCATATTTTATAGACGCTATAACTTTTGCGCAACCCAATCAAAATACGCTTATTGCGATTTTTTTTACCAAAAATATGTAGAAGAAGATATGTCGGCCTAAACTGAGGAATACATTTGTTTTTTTATTTTTTTGGATATTTATTATAGCAAAAAGTAAAAAAAAATGTTCTTTTTTTCAAAATTTTCGCTCTTTTTTTGTTCATAGCGTAAAAAATAAAAACCGCAGAGGTGATCAAATGCCACCAAAAGAAAGCTCTATTTGTGGGGGAAAAAGGACGCCAATTGTGTTTGGGTGCAACGTCACACGTCCGCGCAATTGTCATTCAAATTGCGACAGCGCTGAAAACTGAAAATTGGTCCAGGCAGGAGGGGGGGTTTAAGTGCCCGGTAAACAAGGGGTTAACCAAAGGAGAAAATAATTTAACGAAAATATTTGAAAAAGTATTATACGTTGTTTGTTAATCAAACTGAACTCAGATTTGTTTTCCCTATTTGTCAGCTTTTAAAGAATCTGATCCGGGTATTTATAAAAACGTTGTTCTAATTAATAGGCTTGTTAGGTGCTTAAACATGGCAGACACATTGGTCACAGTCATTTTCGAGGATAACCAAAGTGTATTAAAACTGCTACCTTTGGTCTCTAGGTACAATGACTCCTTGGTCATGCAAGGGTAAAAGTAAAAGTATGAGCACCCTGACAGGTTTACATTTTATAAAGGACAATACTGACATTTTAAATACAAAAAATGTCACATTTCACAATGATATTTTCAGAATGAAGCCCGGATTAACTTTAAGTGATAATAAGACCTCATAAGTGCCTTCATGAGATCTTTGTTCCTCAGGCTGTAGATCAGAGGATTCAGCAATGGGTTAATGAGGGAAGATATGACTGTAAACAGTTTATTTAAATTGACCATATCACTGGAGGAGGGAACAAAGTAAATAAAAATGAAGGAGCCATAGAAGATGGAGACCACGGTGAGGTGGGATGTGCAGGTGGAGAAGGCTTTCCTCTTTCCAGTCTTGCTACGGATTCTGAGGATGGTCCTGAAAATATAGACATAGGGAAGGAAGGTCAAAAGAAAGGCACCCAATCCAAGACTACCACCTAATGAGAATACGACCAGCATGTTTATGAAGGGGTCAGTACATGTGATTTGATATAAGTGTGGAAGGTCACAAAAGAAGTTGTGGATGGAAGATGTTCTGCAGAAGGACAACCTGAGCAAAAATAAAGTATATACCAAAGAGAGAGAAAATCCTACAACCCAGACCAGAGAGGCCATACGAGCACAGACCCTCCAAGACATAATTAGTTTGTAATGTAGGGGGTGGCAGATGGCAATGTAGCGGTCGTAGGACATAGCGGAGAGTAGGAAAACGTCTGAGTCAGCAAAGGAGACGTAGAAAAAGACTTGGGCTATACAGGCAGGAATGGATATTGATCGTTTTTTTGTGACCAAATCAAAGAGCATCCTTGGTGCGGTCACTGATGAATAGGACATGTCCAGAAATGCCAAGTTGGCAAGAAAAAAATACATTGGGTTGTGCAGATGGTAGTCAGTGAGGACCAAGAGAAAAATAAGAAGGTTTGTGATAAGAGTCATCAGATAGATGAGAAGGAAGACCACAAAAAGTCCATTCATGGTCAGTGGATGGTCTGATAGACCCACAAGAGTAAAAGAGGAAATCTCTGTCAGATTCCTCATATTATTCAGTTTTTTTTTTCTCTGTTTAAATTAAATTTATCACTATAGAAGAATAATAAGATGATGGATCTGAGGATTAATAAGAAAACCTGCATGGTGCACCTACACAGGTGCCCTCAGATTTACATGTGGGCATTTCTATCACCAAATGATTTATTCTTATATAAAATGTTGGCATTCCCGCAGGATAATCTGCTGTGTTGTAAGAACACAAAGCTGAAAGTCTCATTATTGATCTCTAAAGATTTCATTTATAACACCTTGGGAGCCCCTTTTCTATAATTGAGAAGAGTCTTTAAAATTTAAATTTAAAATCCACAGAAAGTGTTTTTACCTTTTGGCCACCTATTTTACTTATTAGCTTGTGGACAAAGTGATCTAAAGCACTATAAAAGGAGCATTGCTTTTCTTTTGGCTTCCGTCATTTTGCAGATACATTTTATAAGAGTTTCAGAATAACATAATTGAATCATACAGTTGATAGTCAGTAAGGAAAGTAAATATTGTCCAAGGTCAACACAGTTTGGTAGAAGCAACAACAGTCCAAAATGTAGAAACTCAAGACACAGTGTCAGGAAAAGTCTCTCCAACTGGTGGCACTGTGGCTCAGGGATCCATGGGCTGCAGTTCCAGTATCCACCAGCGGGTGTCTGTAAAGGGCTCACCTGTTGATGGCACTGTGGCTCCTGGGTCCATGGGCCACAGTTACAGGGTCCACCAGCGGGTGTCTCCCAGTAATCAGAGGCTCATGAGTCACCACCTGATACTTGTTACAAGAAGGATATTTAAACCCTGGCTGCCATAGGCTTAGTGCCTTGGTGTTCGTGAACCCTGAACCTGCTTCTGGACCCCTGTCTGCAGCCTGATCTTCTCTCCAGCGTTCCCCGGCATCCGTCCCCTGTTCTTGTCTTGTCTTGTCTCCCTGCTCCCTCTGATTGATCACCCGTGCATGACCCTGGCCTGGCTTAGTTTACGGTTTGGACATTTCCCTATACCTGTTTAGGCAGTTTCACTATTTCTGTGATTTGGTTGGTTATACTGTTTGTTATATTAGATGTGCGTTTAGATCACCATTTACTTATCTTTTAAATAAATCACCTTATTCACTTTACGTTGTGTCTGGCATTCTCTGTTGCAGTTCACACATCTCTGGTCACACCACTTGCTGACATAACACCAAGGCACTAAGCCTATGGCAGCTAAGGTTTAAATATCCTTTCCGTAACAAGTATCAGGTGGTGACTCATGAGCCTCTGATTACTGGGAGACACCCACTGGTGGACCCAAGAACTGCGGCCCATGGACCCAGGAGCCACAGTGCCACCAGCTGGAGAGTCCTTTCCTGCAACACAGCTGTCTTACTGACAAACATCAAAGCTTCAGCCCTTAGATTGGGGTGGCTAATAACTGGCCAGTGGTCAATAGATGACAGCACCAACAATCCTAAAACTGGAGATATGGGCCACAGAGAGGAGTAATTTTAAAACTAAATAGAGATACAACCCTTAGGTATGGAGTGGTAAAAACTGGCCAGTGGTACCAAAGTTTGAAGGCCGCACCAACACCCCTAAAAGTGAAGCCAGAAATCTTCTTAAAAAAATAGAACCACAGCTTAAGTTTGTATGGGTAAAAATTGATTAGTGGAACCACAGTTTGAAGGCTGTGAAGATACAAGCCAAAGTCAGCAATCTACCTAAAGAATAACAGACCTTGGGTTTGAGGGTTGGGGGTGGGGTGGGACACTGAGTAGAAGCATCACAGTTAGATGGAAGCACAACAGGCAAAAAATACAGAAGTCATAGTGAAGAGTCTTTATAAACAAACTATAGCTTCAGACATTTTAAACTTTATGGGTTTTTAATTTGTCTACAAGCATTTGTTTTCAGTTGTTTGACAAATAGTATATAATTCAATACAATTGTCAGGCCCTGGACTTGAACGTGGGACCTCAGTTGGGTCTGCAAATGACTCTTCTCACTGAGCTACCTGAGATCCTGTGCAGCATCCTGTCTGATCCATTGGGCCCTGCCTTGTGCCTTGACTTCTGCTGAACCTTGAACTCTTTGCTCCTCCCATGAACTTCCTGATATAAGCCATGTCTCTGCACTTCCTGTTTGCCAGATTATTGTGCTTCTCAGCCAGTTTCATGGTCTTGTCTTCCCTGCTTCCGTCCATATTTTGCTACCACTCATTATCGACCCATGGCTTGTTCCTCGACAATGCTTGTGCCTGATCCCAACCTCCAAGTACTCATTACCGACCTTTTGGCTTGTTTACTGACCATGCTTCTGTTTGAATCCTACCTGCTTATTTGCTACTGGACCTCGGCTTGCTCACCCCCTGGTGGGGTGATCCTGAGGACTGTGACCTGGTACTAACACACAGCTAAATCCATCTCCACCATTAGGAGCTCTGCTGAACACCGGTGAGTACTTAGGCTCCGCACTTCAGGTGAGTCTGCGTCATCTGCTAGGGTGACTACCTGTGTAGCTATCCTGCTGGTCGTGGTAGTCCCGCAACTGCTATAGCAACTGGTCTTTAAGCCTGACCCCTGATCATGACACCAATATAAGATCAATAATATTAATCAATGATAAGAAGACCTGTATCTGAATAGTTACCTATTTAAAGATATACCAGGGGCATGTAGTAGAGGGAATCAAAGATAAAGGTACCAAAATTAATACATTGGTTAATAAGTTAACCAGCTGTCCCATTTGTCATGGAATTGTTGTATGGTGTGATGGATAGAGTGATGAATTTGTGAGTCCATTCTGTTATAGACTTGAGCTACGCGGGGTTTATTGTGAATGCCAATGTATGGCGATAACCTATTGTACCACACTGAATGGGAGATCTAAAGAGTTTCTCATGATGGTAAGAGACGGAAGGGATAAGGTCAAACAATAAATAAATAGGAAGAGTTAGGGTAATAGGTTGAACTGTCAACTAGGCAACTAGGCTGAGAAGGGAAGACAGCCCGCTTCAGGTGTGGGATGTCAGTAATCTCCCAGGTGATTAGGTGCAGGTCTGGACGACCGCAAATCCAAGTCCATAGGCAACTGAAGAGAGGAAACTGGGAAAAATTGT
This sequence comes from Glandirana rugosa, assembly GCA_018402905.1. Lineage (NCBI taxonomy): Eukaryota > Metazoa > Chordata > Amphibia > Anura > Ranidae > Glandirana > Glandirana rugosa. Next base: position 7,056 of record BLSH010226541.1, read on the forward strand.
GGTTTAATGTGAACCAAATAACAAGTGAAAAGTCCAGGCAGACAGTACAAAAAAGCTGAAAAAGGTTAACTTGCTACCACAGTGTGCCTAGCAAAATGACAGCTCCGAAAAAAGTGTTCAAAGGACCCAGCAGAGAGGCACCCCCTAAAACACCCCAAGATATTTCAGGAAAATGGTGTAAAGATTTTAAGGGGTCATATACCATCTTCTATATAATTGTATCACTGTATTGAAGCCCAAAAGCACTCTTGTGCATTTACATAAGTTAGTGAGAATTGCATCCCAACCTAGGGGGAGTAAAAGCTACACCTTTGCTGATTTCCCAAGTTATCATCAGAGAATTGCAACTTTTAAAGTAAGGTTCACAAATGTTTATTTAGAAAGTAGAAACGTGTACTTCAAGCCAATGCTTTTCAGCGGAAAAGACTCCCTCTTTTTTAGGACTAGCAAACAAAACATACTGTATAACGTATCCTGTAAAACATATAACGTACGCTGCAGAGGCGTAACGAGAACCTTCAGTGCCCTGGTGTAAGAAATTATGAAGGGCCCCCCTGACCCCTGGCCAGGGCCCTTCCCTCTTCCCACTGATCCCGGGGCCCTTTACTCCCATCACAGGTCCCTTTATTACAGTACCGCAGCAGGGCCCTTTCTGCCATCTTCAGGCATCCCCATGGTGGTGAAATGCCAACCTTTGCAATCCTGATAGTTCCCTCACTGCTGTCAGTAGTTTTTATTTTTTATTTTAGTATTTTTTTAACATTTAATTTTATTTCTTTTACAATTTTTTGAAGGAGCTCTGTTGGGGGGACTTTGATGATATATCAGGGGTCTAAACAAACCTCAGCTCTCAATCTCCAACAAAACAAAACAAAACAAATTCTGAAACAAATCAACAAAACAAATCTAGTACAATAACGAATCAGACAGACAGATTTTTCCATTCTACACATGGCTAGTAGTGCCTTAGTGGGGAGGTGGTTCACCCCCACTTCACACTCAAACCGATCTCCATCCAGGTCAAAATGTGTAGCGCACATTCTCTGTTCATAAAAGGAAGGTTTGCTGCCATCCTGCACCCACTTACATGGTCTGACAGGGCTTTCTTCCTAGGCGCTGCCCTTGGTGTAGGTTCCCAGCTTGGCAGGCCCAAACAGGTTTTCAACCACTCTGTACCTCTTGACCATCTCAACCAGCTGATCCACTGTTGTGGGGTCTCCATGGCTTACTCAGCTCTTTAGGTAATCCGGCAGGGACCGGTCCCAAATGACCCATTCCGATATTTGAGGACCCATTAACTTCTCTGGTTGCAGCCATTTCATGACCAGCTAAACCAGGTCATCTATCTGGAACCTTGGTGGCCAGTTAGGGTGGTATTTCCAGTTATGTGCCTCGGCCCATACCACAGCTAGTCACACCAAAGCGAAAATAGATGTCTGCCTTCAACCACTCCTAATTCTGGATGTCCTCTGTTGGCAGGTCAAAATAGGCCTATTAAAGATCACCAGTAAGGAAAAGGTCTATAATGCCAGCCCATTGGTCTTGAGGCCACTCCTTTCTGTCTGCTATCCTCATAAAAGTCTCAAAAACGTCTCCACGTAATCACTGGGTGTGTTTCTGTTTCAGTTTCCTTCATGGCTACCTGGTTGCTAGTGGCAACAAACACTTGCTCTTGTCCCTGAGCAAGATGCTACACTGCCTCCTGGAAGGCAGCCACTTGTGCTTGTGAACTTTCCTGCTGGACTATGAACTGGGTGGTCAGCAAGCGGGTGTTTTCCTGCTCTGCGACTATGACCTACCTATGCCAGGGCCTGTTGCTGCTGAGCCATCACCTTCTTATGGTGACACTTCAGTCTCCTCTCTAAACTCCTTATTACGCCACACCTGCTCTAGGAGACTACTGTCTCTAAGTACTACTTCCTGGAGGAATAGATGCCATACCCAATGACTTTTATTCACTAGGCTTGTGCAATTCGTTTCGTTCCGAATTTAGTTTTTACCGAATTTTGCAAAATTTGGCAATTCAGACGAATTTCGAATTTTCAATTTCCGAATTTTTCCGAAATTTTAGTTTTTTCGAATCGCAGTAATTCGGAAATTCACGGTAATTCGGAAATTCGGACATTCGCGGTAATTCGGCAATTTTGTTAATTCGGAAATTTGCGGTAATTCGGCAATTGCGGTAATTCAGAAATTCGCGGTAATTCATCAATTGCGGTAATTCAGAAATTCGGCAATTGGAACAGCCGAAAATCCGAAATTCGGAAATCTGAAAACTAAGAATATTTGAAATATTAACTAACTAATAACTATTAAATTATAGGTATTGGAATTTCCTTGAAAGTTTGGCTGTTAATGAACTTAAATATGAAATTTAGCACTAATAGTCATACTTTCAAGAAAATTTCAATACCTATATTTAATAGTTATTTATTGTTATTTCAAATATTCTTTTTTATTTCCGAATTTCGAAAATTTGGAAATAAGGTAGAACATTTGAAATAATAAGTTATTGATTTATTATTTTTACTTATTATAAATTATAATAAGTCACACACATACATACAGTATGCATATATACAGTCACACACTGCAAAAGTCGGAAATAAGGAAAAACTTTTGAAATAATAATAGCTTATTATAATTTATAATTTAAAATAATAAATCAATAACGAATTTCGGAAAAAAGGAAGAACATTTGAAATAATAAGCTATTCATTTATTATTTTTACTTATTATAAATTATAATAAGCTATTATTATTTCAAAAGTTTTTCCTTATTTCCGACTTTTGAAGTGTGTGACTGTATATATGCATACTGTATGTATGTATGTGTGTGCATACTGGGTGTGTATATACTGTGCTTATATTGTATGTAAACACACAGTATACATACAATATACATCCAATATACACACAGTATATACACACCCAGTATGCACACACACATACATACATACAGTAGGCATATATAAAGTCACACACTGCAAAGGTCAGAAATAAGGAAAACAATTTGAAATAATAATAGCTTATTATAATCTATAATAAGTAAAAATAATAAATTAATAACTTATTATTTCAAATGTTCTTCCTTATTTCCGAAATTCGGAAATAAAAAAGAATATTTGAAATAATAATAAATAACTATTAAATATAGGTATTGAAATTTTCTTGAAAGTATGGCTATTAGTGCTAAATTTCATATTTAAGTTCATTAACAGCCAAACTTTCAAGGAAATTCCAATACCTATAATTTAATAGTTATTAGTTAGTTATTATTTCAAATATCCTTAGTTTTTTCCAATTTTCGGATTTCCGAATTTCGGATTTTCTGCTGTTCCAATTGCCGAATTTACCGCAAATTTCCGTATTACCGTAATTGCAGAATTACCGCAAATTTCCGAATTAACGAAATTGCAGAATTACCACAAATTTCCGAATTACCGCAATTCAGAAAAACGAAAATTCGGAAAAGTTCGGAAATTGAAAATTAGGAATTCGTCCGAATTGCCGAATTTTGCAAAATTCGGTGAAAATGAAATTCGGAACGAAACAAATTGCACAAGCCTAGGAATGATTATCCATCCATTGAGTACAATATTATACTTATCAACCATAATGATCTAACGCATATCAAAACCTACATCTGGGAGAAAAAGTAGAAAATAATTTGTCGAAAATATTTAAGAAAGCATTAATTATTAGAGTTGAGCGAACACCTGGACGTTTGGGTTCGGAGGGTCCGAACGAACTTTAGGAAAAAGTCCGGGTTCGGCACCGAACGTTGCCTGAACGTTATGCCGGACCCCAAACCCCATTGAAGTCAATGGGGATGCAAACTTTTAGGCACAAAAATGGCTGTAACAAAGTGCTGGCAAGTGCTAGAGGCCTGCAAAAGGAAGATAAATGGGGGTAAGAGTAGGGCAAGTGCCCTACAAAAAATGGGGATAGGGAAAATAAATTAAAATCAAATAAAAACAAATGGGAAGGGGGGTGGATGTGGAGTAGGAGCCTAGAGGTTGACTAGGCCGTGACCGTGGCAGTGTAGGTGGAAGTGGCGGTGGTAGAGGAGTAGGAGGAGGTAGCCGACACTGTTTTTTTTGTTTGTTTATAATTGGGGTAGCCCCCAAAATATTGAGGCCTATTCAAAAAAAGAAGTATATGAATGGCTGTGTGAGTCCAGTCTAAATGTTTATTCTGCACAAGGTACAGACAAGTCTTGTGGGATCCATGCCTGATTCGTTTTAATAAAGGTTAGCTTGTCCACATTGGCCGTGGACAGGCGGTTGCGCTTGTCTGTGATAACGCCCCCTGCCATGCTAAACACACGTTCCGACAATACACTGGCTGCAGGGCAGGCCAGCACCTCCAAGGCATAAAGGGCAAGCTCAGGCCATGTGGCCAATTTGGAGACCCAGAAGTTGAATGGGGCAGACCCATCAGTCAGTACGTGTAGGCGTGTGCACACATACTCTTGCACCATGTTGCTGAAATGCTGCCTCCTGCTAAGACGTTGTCTATCGGCTGGTGGTGCTGTTTGTTGTAGCGGGCTGCTGACAAAGCTTTGCCACATTTCGGCCATGCTAACCCTGCCTTCTGAAGTGCTGGGGGGTGGCACAGCTGCGTTGGTGGCCTCTTCCTCCTCCTCTGCCTTCGCCTTGTGCTTCCACTGAGCCCCCGGTGTCATTTGGGAATGCCCTCAGCAGCGCCTCTACCAGTGTGCGCTTGTAGTCGCGCATCTTCCAATCACGCTCCAGTGAGGGAATTAAGGATGGCACGTTGTCCTTGTAATGGGGATCCAGCAGGGTGACCACCCAGTAATCAGAAGAAGTTACAATGTGGACAACTCGGCTGTCGTTGCGCAGGCATTGCAACATGTAGTCGGCCATGTGTGCCAGGCTGCCCAGAGGCAAAGACGAGCTGTCCTCTGTGGGAGGTATATCATCTGTGTCCTCTGTATCCCCCCAGCCATGCTCCAGTGATGCCCACGAGCTGCGTTGGGTGCCATCCTGCTGTGATTCCTCCTCCTCCTCCTCATCTTCCCCGTCCTCCTCCTCCTCCAGAACTGTGCCCTGGCTTGAATATTTTTGACCTGGTCTATGCTGGTGCAGGATCCACCCTCCGAGCCACTTGCGAATGACTGGCCTGATAACCGTGGAAATGACCCCTCTTCCTCCTCCTCATCCTCCTGTGCCACATCCTCTTCCAACGCTCTGGACACATCGCATAACGCCACAAAACTCATGAGGTGGTTGTACCGGTCACGGCTACTGCGACAAGAGTCGCAATGATATGGTGAAGATACAGAGGAACTTTTTTGTAAAGCCCGGTACTACCTTCTCCTACACCGTGTCCTCCTACTCCTCCTCCTTCTCCCCAGTAAAGGTGCCAATAGTCCGGTCAGTAAGCGTTCACCGAGCCTCCCACCTAGGACGTGGTCGTATCTGGTCCAGTTTTTATAAGTTCGGTCCCGTGTCAAGACCTCCTCCTCCTCCTGCCCCTTCTACTCCTCCTCCTCCTCCTTAGTGTCGTCCTACCGTGGGTTGCGTCGAGCACCCGTAGTGACCTCGTACCGACCCCCCTATGTCTCCTGTGTCTACTATATGGAGGGTGTCTCC
>BLSH010226541.1:15017-26675 GCA_018402905.1 Glandirana rugosa
ATCCGAGAAATGACTAGGTAGGTTCCGTCGGTTTGGAACTGTTAAAAAAAATTTTTCCCCGTTAACTCAAAGCAGCAGTAGTAGTAATCTCAGCATGCAGGATCAGATGTTAAAATGTCTTCAATCTGTCCCTCACAAAAACGCTGGCAGCTTCCTCTCCCTATACTATTCAGAGTCTCAGAGAGCATGTGACTGCAGCATCAAGTGACTCCAGCTTATATAGAGGCTGGGTCACATGATGCACTGGCCAATCACAGCCATGCCATTAGTAGGCATGGCTGTGATGGCTTCTAAGGGCAAACATGGATAGAAATTGCCCCTTTTTAAAAAAAATTGTCAAGGTTTGGCTGCCTTGGATGGATCAGTAAAGAGCCTACACATGGCTCTCCTGGAAAATGAGAGTCTTCTTGTCTCCTTCTTCCACCTTCCTCCTTCTTTCTGCCCCCTTCTTCTTGTCCCTCTTTCCGACCTCCCTCCTCCTTTTCTCCCACTACCTTCTTTTTTTTCCCCTTTTTTTCCCCCTTGAATTATCTGCTGATTTATCTGAAATGAACCATTCAGATTTGCTCACTTACTTTTTGCGGCCCATCACAAATACTGTTTTTGTATACCTTTAGCCATACCTTTAATATTATGTTTGGCATATCAAGAAGTAGAGGACCGAGGTTGGGATTTTAAGGTGCAGAATATCACATGGTACAATGTTCAATACAATTTCATTTTTTATTTATAAATGTTAACATTTTAAATGAAAAAAAAACCCATTATTGACAAATCATATGGTGTGAAAGTACATTTTTTTGCTCAACATGTTTCGCCTCAAAGACGGGCTTCTTCAGGAAATTTACAGGACCTTGTACACTTCTTCACTGCAACAAACAGAAGACATCTTTAAGCACCACAAATAGAACATATGAGCTCATCAGTATTGTCACTGAGAATAAGATGTCAAAATTGTACAATATATTTGCATGTGCATTCATGAGAAACATGAAATTAGATCAAGTTTTTATTTTACATACTTTTTATGTCGTATAAAATTTTAACATTTATAAATAAAAAAAATGACATTTTTTTATGTTTAATATTTTTATTGTATTTTAGAAAAATAAAACGTACAACTTATGCAGTATTGTATACAGCGAGTGTCAAATACAGTTTTTCAAAAACAAATCAGACTTTTACCGGAAAAATTTATCGTTTTCTGAGGAGATTCTGAAGTTCTAGCCTAGTGAGGATAAAGTCTGCAGGGGACCAACTGGCAAAAGATAGGAACAAATACCAATAATAATCCTCGCATTATGATGCACTAGAGGTCAGATATCCTCAGGGCCACCCACGAGGAGCCATAGGCCGAACCGGCAACAATAACACCCGCGAGTACAGGGCTAGAAACAAGCGCCAGGTTGCGAACCCCAAGCCCGGACACCCCTGATGGGAGCTAACTGTGTCCAGGAGTGGGGCAAGCGGAGCACTCACCTCCCGCCCCTATGGCGCGAAGGTGGGACACCCTGTCATAGGTGACTCCCAAGGTGGCCAAGTTAGGGACACAGGAGCAGGTAACAAAAACCGGGTAACTTGCAATATGCAGTGAACATATTCCAGCGAGGAACTATAAACTAAAACTTTCAGACTAACAGAGAAGAAAATAGGACATTTGGTGTCCAATCAAAAAAGGACAGTGGGTTGGCATGACCCCGTCCTTCAGGCTACTGCACAAGTCTAAGACGAGAGAAGTGAAGAGAAAGAAGAGAGAGGAAGTGGGGGAGAGATAAAGAGGAAGAGGAGAGAGGAGTAAGGAGCTCGGATGGGTGGGCTTAGGGGAAACTTAATGGGGGATGTGAGGTTGTGGGGTTGGGATGTTTATGTTGAGATAAGGTAGAGTTACATCCGGAGACCCAAGTAATGAGACCAAGGCTCCCATATTTTATCAAATTGGGGAGAGATGTTGAGGATGGAGCACGCAATCTTCTCCTGTGCCATAATCCAATAAATTTTGTTTCCGGCAGAGGAGATAGAAACCGAATGGGGTTTCCAAGCTTTGGCAATAGTGATTTTAACTCCTAAAAGGAGGAAATGGATCAGGAGTTGGGAACATTTTGGGATGTCAGGAATTCTTTGATTGAGTCTTGTTTTAGATAAACCCCAGTGGTTCTGCATATTAAGTAATGAATTTGGTTCCAAAAGAACCTAATCCTGGGGCATTGCCAAAATATGTGCAGAAGGGAGCCAATGTGTCCGCATTCTCTAAAACAGAGGGGGGAAGTATTTGGGAATGTCTTGGCTAGTCGAGAGGGAACAAGGTACCAGCGCGTTAGGACCTTGAGGTTGGCTTCCATAAGGCCGATATTATGGATTCCCTTGTATGCCCGGGCTACATTGCTATGCCAGGTATCCAGATCCCAGACAAAATCCAGATCTCGCTCCCAGTCTAGCATGTATTTGTTTTTTTTTCGAAGATTCGGCCAATGCCGAGTAGATCAGAGAAATACCCCCTCTGATGTCCGTGATTGCCATGCACCATTTTTCGTAAGGGGTAACTGAGAGGGGGACGGATCTCGAGGTGCTAAGGGATTGTAGGAAATGGGAGATTTGTGAAAATCTGAATCTCTCTGAGTGAGGCATTTCAAGCTCATTAGTGCAATAATTATTAGTTATGGGACCGTTTAGATTAAAGAAATGACCAATAAGGAATAGCCCCTTGTTTAACCACCATCTGAAGGCAAGAATATTTTCTCCGGGGGGGAATCTGGGATTATGAAATATGTGACTTAGTGGGTTCCACTTAGAGGCTATCTTGGAGGATTTGTGGAGAGTATCACAGAGAGGAAAAGAGTGAGAGAGAGTGGGGGAGGGAACACAGTTAACCCCTTCACTGCCCCCTTAGTGTTAACCCCTTCCGTGCCCATGACATTTATACAGTAATCAGTGGATATTTTTAGATCTGATCTCTGTATAAATGTCATTGGTCCCAAAAAAGTGTCAAAAATGTCAGACATGTCCGCTGCAATATCGCAGTTCTGATAAAAATCGCCGCTATTACCAGTAAAAAAATAAATAAATAATAAAAACGCCATAAACCAATGTCCATAGTTTATAGACGCTATAACTTTTGCGCAACCCAATCAAAATACGCTTATTGTGATTTTTTTTTTACCAAAAATATGTAGAAGAAGATATGTCGGCCTAAACTGAGGAATACATTTGTTTGTTTATTTTTTTGGATATTTATTATAGCAAAAGTAAAAAAAAAATGTTTTTTTTTTCAAAATTTTCATTCTTTTTTTGGTCATAGCGTAAAAAATAAAAACCCCAGAGGTGATTGAATACCACCAAAAGAAAGCTCTATTTGTGGGGGAAAAAGGACGCCAATTGTGTTTGGGTACAACGTCGCACGACCGCGCAATTGTCATTCAAAGAGCGACAGCGCTGATAAACTGAAAATTGGTCCGGGCAGGAGGGGGGGTTTAAGTGCCCGGTATGCAAGGGGTTAACCAAAGGAGAAAATAATTTAACGAAAATATTTGAAAAAGTATTATACGTTGTTCGTTAATCAAACTAAACTCAGATTTGTTTTCCCTATTTGTCAGCTTTTAAAGAATCTGATCCGGGTATTTATAAAAAAACTTAGTTCTAATTAATAGGCTTGTTAGGTGCTTAAACATGGCAGACACATTAGTCACAGTCATTTTTGAGGATAACCAAAGTATTAAAACTGCTACCTTTGGTCTGTAGGTACAATGACTCCTTGGTCATGCGAGGGTAAAAGTAAAAGTATGAGCACCCTGACAGGTTTACATTTTATAAAGGACAATACAACGTTTAAATACAAAAAATGTCACATTTCACAATGATATTTTCAGAATGATACCTGGATTAATTTTAAGTGATAATAAGACCTCATAAGTGCCTCCGTGAGATCTTTGTTCCTCAGGCTGTAGATCAGAGGATTCAGCAATGGGTTAATGAGGGCAGATATGACTGTAAACAGTTTATTTAAATTGACCATATCACTGGAGGAGGGAACAAAGTAAATAAAAATGAAGGAGCCATAGAAGATGGAGACCACGGTGAGGTGGGATGTGCAGGTGGAGAAGGCTTTCATCTTTCCAGTCTTGCTATGGATTCTAATGATGGTCCTGAAAATATAGACATAGGGAAGGAAGGTCAAAAGAAAGGCACCCAATGCTATACTACCACCTAATGAGAATACGACCACCATGTTTATGAAGGGGTCAGTGCATGTGATTTGATATAAGTGTGGAAGGTCACAAAAGAAGTTGTGGATGGAAGATGTTCTACAGAAGGACAACCTGAGCAAAAATAAAGTATATACCAAAGAGAGAGAACATCCTACAACCCAGACCAGAGAGGCCATACGAGCACAGACCCTCCAAGACATAATTAGTTTGTAATGCAGGGGGTGGCAGATGGCAATGTAGCGGTCGTAGGACATAGCCGAGAGTAAGAAAACTTCTGAGCCAGCAAAGGAGACGTAGAAAAAGACTTGGGCTATACAGGCAGGAATGGATATTGATCGTTTTTTTGTGACCAAATCAAAGAGCATCCTTGGTGCGGTCACTGATGAATAGGACATGTCCAGAAATGCCAAGTTGGCAAGAAAAAAATACATTGGGTTGTGCAGATGGTGGTCAGTGAGGACCAAGAAAAAAATAAGAAGGTTTGTGATAAGAGTCATCAGATAGATGAGAAGGAAGAACACAAAAAGTCCATTCATGGTCAGTGGATGGTCTGATAGACCCACAAGAGTAAGAGAGGAAATCTCTGTCACATTCCTCATATTATTATTTTTTTTCTCTCTGTTTAAATTTATCACTATAGAAGAATAATAAGATGATGGATCTGAGGATTAATAGGAAAACCTGTACGGTGTGCCTACACAGTGCCCTCAGATTTACATGTGGGCATTTCTATCACCAAATGATTTATTCTTATATAAAATGTTGGCATTCCCGCAGGATAATCTGCTGTGTTGTAAGAACACAAAGCTGAAAGTCTCATTATTGATCTCTAAAGATTTCATTTATAACACCTTGGGAGCCCCTTTTCTATAACTGAGAAGAGTCTTTAAAATTTAAATTTAAAATCCACAGAAAGTGTTTTTACCTTTTGGCCACCTATTTTACTTATTAGCTTGTGGACAAAGTGACCTAAAGCACTATAAAAGGAGCATTGCTTTTCTTTTGGCTTCCATCATTTTGCAGATACATTTTATAAGAGTTTCAGAATAACATAATTGAATCATACAGTTGATAGTCAGTAAGGAAAGTAAATATTGTCCAAGGTCAACACAGTTTGGTAGAAGCAACAGCAGTCCAAAATGTAGAAACTCAAGACACAGTGTCAGGAAAAGTCTCTCCAACTGGTGGCACTGTGGCTCAGGGATCCATGGGCTGCAGTTCCAGTATCCACCAGCGGGTGTCAGTAAAGGGCTCACCTGTTGATGGCACTGTGGCTCCTGGGTCCATGGGCCACAGTTACAGAGTCCACCTGCGGGTGTCTCCCAGTAATCAGAGGATCATGAGTAGAGTTGAGCGAACCCGAACTGTAAAGTCCGGATTCGGGTCCGGGGTTCTGGTATTTTATTCCACATGTTGAAAAGCTGCCAAGGGCAGCCAATCAACAAGTGTTTCACTGGTTTTCCCTAGAAGTCATCACAGCCATGCCTACTAATGGCATGGCTGTGATTGGCCAGTGCACCATGTGACCCAGCCTCTATATGGGGCTGGAGTCACCGTGCTGCATGTCACATGCTCTCAGGATAGTGTAGGGAGAGGATGCTGCTGGCTCTGTGAGGGACAGATTGCAGAACATCTCATCCTGCATTACTGAACGATCTGATTGTGGACTAGGGAGAGATACGAGTACTGGTGCTTTGAGGGACAGATTGCACACCTCATCCTGCTGCACAGAACGATCTGACTGGACTTGGTAGAGTCTACTGCTTAGAGGGAAAGATTATTGTTCTAAAATCATCATCACAGTGTGTGGGAAAAGCCTGTTTCAGCCGCATTCCCAATCTGGATAGAAATGACTGGGAAGACTTGAAAACTGTTCTAAGCTGGTTATCTTCTCCAGGAATGAAATGATCCAGATTCAATTCTTACATAGGATCCATTCCCAAAGGTCTCCTATCTGCCATCATTGCCAGGTAGCCACTGGAACATACTTGCACATGTTTTGGACTTGCACCAAATTGCACCACATTTGGACAGCAGTATATGATACTCTAAATACCCGCTTGCAACTGACCCTACTGACATCTCCTGCATTGCCCCTTCTCAGTATACACAAGGATGAGCAGAGACCTCATCACACTAACATGTTCATTTCATAGTTAATGTATTATACTGACACAGAAATCCTTTATTGTTAGGCCTCTCCCTTACCACCCACAGTGTCCTCAGGAGAACTGTTAATTAATGATGCCTTGCCTATCTATATTGGCCTAAATGGATAGAAATTGCCCCTTTCTAAAAAAAATTGTCAAGGTTTGGCTGCCTTGGATGGATCAGTAAAGAGCCTACACATGGCTCCCCTGGAAAATTAGAGTCTTCTTGTCTCCTTCTTCCACCTTCCTCCTTCTTTTTTCCCCTTCTTCTTGTCCCTCTTTCCTACCTCCCTCCTCCTTTTCTCCTACTGCCTTCTTTTTTTCCCTTGAATTATCTGCTGATTTATCAGAAGTTAACCATTCAGATTTGCTCACTTACTTTTTGCGGCCCATCACAAATACTGTTTTTGTATACCTTTAGCCATACCTTTAACATTATGTTTGGCATATCAAGAAGTAGAGGACTGAGGTTGGGATTTTAAGGTGCAGAATATCACATGGTACAATGTTCAATACAATTTCATTTTTTATTTATAAATGTTAAAATTTTAAATGAAAAAAACCCATTATGGACAAATCATATGGTGTGAAAGTACATTTTTTTGCTCAACATGTTTCGCCTCATAGACAGGCTTCTTCAGGAGATTTACAGGACCTTGTACAGTTCTTCACTGAAACAAACAGAAGACATCTTTAAGCACCACAAATAGAACATATGAGCTCATCGGTATTGTCACTGAGAATAAGATGTCAAAATTGTACAATATATTTGCATGGGTATTCATGAGAAACATGAAATGACATCAAGTTGTTATTTTACATACTTTTTATGTCGTTTAAAATTTTAACATTTATAAATAAAAAATGACATTTTTTTTATGTTTAAAATTTTTATTGTATTTCAGAAAAATAAAACATGTACAACTTATGCAGTATTGTATACAGAGACTGTGAAATACAGTTTTTCTAAAACAAATCAGACTTTTACCAGAAAAATGTATAGTTTTCTGAGGAGATTCTGAAGTTCTAGCCTAGTGAGGATAAAGTCTGGAGGGGACCAACTGGCAAAAGATAGGAACAAATACCAATAATAATCCTCGCATTATGATGCACTAGAGGTCAGATAACCTCAGGGCCACCCACGAGGAGCCATAGGCCGAACCAGCAACAATAACACCCGGGAGTACAGGGCTAGAAACAAGCGCCAGGTCGCGAACCCCAAGCCCGGACACCCCTGATGGGAGCTAACTGTGTCCGGGAGTGGGGCAAGCGGAGCACTCACCTCCCGCCCCTATGGCCCGAAGGTGGGACACCCTGTCATAGGTGACTCCCAAGGTGGCCAAGTTAGGGACACAGGAGCAGGTAACAAAAACCGGGTAACTTGCAATATGCAGTGAACATATTCCAGCGAGGAACTATAAACCAAAACTTTCAGACTAACAGAGAAGAAAATAGGACATTTGGTGTCAAATCAAAAAAGGACAGTGGGTTGGCATGACCCCGTCCTTCAGGCTACTGCACAAGTCTAAGAAGAGAGAAGTGGGACTTCCGGTTCCGGCGCCTTCATGTGAGGAAGCACGAGACAGCTCCTCCGGGCAACCCGCAGACAACGCAGCTTTCCACGAACGCAGGTTCGGCAAATACACCGTTCGTCTCATCCACGAACCTTCCCACGTCACAGAACGATCTCTTTTCCACGACCGTTCCCACCCCGCCTGGCACCTTCGTTCCTTCGGCCACGATCGTTCCCACGCTAACGATCGCTGAGGAGCAATATGCAGGATTGGCACAGGCTGTAGCAGCCCTTATACTTCCGAACATTACCGCAGCTGTGGACAACGCAGTAGCAAACGGTATAGCCCAGCTACGGAAGGAGCTTGGAGACCACTCAAAGCGCCTGAATGACCTGGAATCACGCATTTTGGATATGGATGATGAAATGCACAGTGCTAGATCTTTCGAGCAACAAACAACAAATACACAATATATTTTGGAAAAGCTGGACGATTTAGAAAACCGTTCAAGACGCAACAATCTAAGGATCGTGGGCCTTCCGGAGTCCTTTAACGCCGACTCACTGCAAGACCTCTGCTCCAAACGCATACCTACAGTGCTAGGAATCACCCACCTCTGTGTGGTGGAAAGGGCCCACCGCCTTGGTTCTCCTTCCAATGACAGATGCACACCTCGACCCATCATCGTCCGCTATCTAAACTATATGGACAAATCCATGATCTTGAGCTCATTCCGCAACTCGAAATCGCTCCAGATAGATGGGCATAAGCTTCTATTGTTTGCAGACTACTCTCAAGAGGTTTCACGTCGCAGAAAAGCCTTTCAACCGATTTGCCAGACGCTATATCAGAAGGGAATCAAGTTCTCACTGGCATACCCTGCAACCCTCCACTTCGCGGACCAACAAGGAAATCAAAAATCCTTCTCTCACCCGGAGGAGGCACTACACTATATACAGGATTATCTCCACATCCCTATGGATACCACGGAGGCCACCTCCTCCTCACGCCTGCTAACGCCCAGAGACCAACGCAGTCCCAGGAAGGACCCTCCAAAACGCCAACGCCGCTCCAGGGCGGTGAACATGGAGTAACCCACGGGATTGACTAACTCAGAATAGGACGTAGCCCTTCAATTTTCTCTTCTTCCAACTTCCCGGAAACTCACCTGCCGACAAGATTCAACGCTCCCGGCCAGCGAGTCTTCTACACCACTACCTAAAGACACCCTGATCTCTTGACACCCCGCCGCGGGGACTACCCGACAACAACCCAATGCGATACGACTACAAACTGGACTCTCACCCAATGAAGAACTGAGCAAGATTCCTCCTGCCTTTACCAGCTCGGATCATCTTCCAAAGATGGCAACATAATCCCTTCTTAGCGAGCAAACCCTCGGCTTCCCGGTAAGGCTGTCCATAGCTTATCGCACCCACATGGGGAAAAAAGAGAAGTGCTACCTTCCAGAACTCTCTCTAACCCTTTTCTCCCAACTGGCCCCTGTTGGGCCACCCCCCCCACCACCCCCCAAGCCCGAGACGCCAGACAGACCAGCGCTCACTCAGGAAAGACAGCCCTTCACTCCCGCAAACCCTTCATCAACACCTACTATTAAGCTTTAACTCCTTACGACATCTCTCCTCCTTCCATGCACCCATAATATGAAAGTGGTGTCATGGAACGTGAAGGGTTTACGTTCACCTCAGAAGCGAATGACAGTCCTTAGACATTTAAAACGCTTAAGAGCTGACATTGCAATATTACAAGAAACCCACTTAACACCTACAGACTTTCACCGCATGAAAAAATTATGGGTGGGCCAAGTTACAGGCTCCTCAGCAGCCAAAGGTAGAGCCGGTGTACTTCTACTCATACACAAATCACTTCCCTGTGAGATAATCTCCACATACAAAGATGACGAAGGCCGAATCCTCATAGCCAACCTAAAAATAGGCACTCATGAGTGGGCAATCTGTAATGTTTATGCCCCCAACAACCCCACAATTTCGTTCTTCCAACAACTTACGTCAACATTGGCACCCCACATTCATCTCCCCCTCCTGATAGGAGGCGACTTTAACCAAGCGCTGGACCCGTCAGAAGATAGATCTAACCCCCCCACACGCCAAACACCTAACACTACCCCCTTAGCCAGCTTTGTTGAAAATTTGAATCTCATAGACCTTTGGAGAAGGGCCAATCCTACAGGCAGGGACTTTACCTTTTTCTCCCCCCCTCACAATACCCTATCCAGGATCGATTACATCCTAACTAATTCGGAGTTAGCTGACCACACGGCTGACCCTACTATCCAAGCTATTGCGATATCGGATCATGCCCCCATCTCAATAGAGATCTCTGATTTAGGCCCCCAGACCCCCCTAAGGATATGGCGCTTCCCTTCCTACTTAGCACAAAATAAGTCTCTCTGCAGTTCCCTCAAACGAACTTGGGAAGACTTTTTATACAACAACAGAGAACACTCCTCGAACCCGAGCCTCCTATGGGAAGCAGGGAAAACGGTACTCAGAGGCCACATTATTTCCTTTTCTGCTGCCCACAAAAAACAAGTCAAAAAGGAATATGCAGCAGCTAGCACTGCATTGAGAAAAGCCCAAACTCTCTTGAACCTAGCAAATTCCCCTGACCACAGGGCACAATGATCGGCAGCCAAATCCCAATTCGACCTGTGGGCAGAGGAACAGGAAAAGCTACACAAATCCATCTCAGACCCGGGATACCACAAATTTGGTAATAAACCCGGGAAATTGCTTGCTCGCTTCTGCAAGGGTACCTACACCCCCTCTCACATACCCCCACTCAAAAACGCCAATGGGGAATTGATCTCGTCATCAGAGGGCATCAACTCCATCTTAGAGAAATACTACACAAACCTCTATAAACAAGACCCCATAGACGAACAGGAAGCACAAAAATTCCTAAACCTAATTTCCCTTCCTTCAGTGTCTGATACACAATTAAATATACTTAATGCCCAAATTACATTGGAGGAAGTGCACCTAGCGATTAAATCCCTCTCCCCAGGAAAAGCTCCTGGCCCAGACGGATTCACCCCAGAGTTCTACAAACTCAATGCGGATGCACTAGCCCCTACCCTAACCAACGTATTTCAACACATTCTGGAAGGCGCCCCTTACCTCCCATCAGGATACCAAGCCCACATAAAATTGATTCCCAAGAAAGATAAAGACCCTACAGAGCCAAGTTCATACCGCCCGATCTCCTTACTTAATATAGACTCCAAATTGCTCTCGAAGATTATGGCCAACAGATTGGCAACCATCATGCCAGATATCATTCACCCTGTCCAAGCGGGCTTCACTCAGGGCCACTCGGCGGTATCCAACAGTAGAAGGGTGCTTGCGGTGCTGGACCTTGCGGGGACCGGCCCGACCTCGGAAAACGCCATAATAACACTCGATGCTGAAAAAGCATTCGACAATGTAAGTTTCCGATGGTTTCGTAGCTCACAATAATACCGCAAAAGGCTCCAGCCCGGCCAGGGGCGTTCCAGGTCGTGGCGTTCGTGGGAAGATGACAACCTATGGCGGCTCACCGGGACTCACTTCGGGCGAACCTGTCCCACTTACTATAGACCGTACTACCAACGGTTAGACAACCGGTATTAGAAGCTCTCGTTAAACCTCAGATATAATTCATTCCTCTAGCCCGCCATACTTGAACCGAGACATCCCAGAAATAGAAAGAACCCTTAGTTAAAATACACCCGAACCATAGGACTACCCTCCATTCCCCGCGGAAGGTCTT
>BLSH010226541.1:27484-40454 GCA_018402905.1 Glandirana rugosa
TCCAGGTTCGCAAGAAATGGGTAATCCCAGTAATCAAGAACTACCTGACTCGAATATCTCCCCCCTCTCCCAACCTAGGTAACAGACTCATACCAAGAAGACCGATAGTATATCGTGCAGCATTCGGTGCCATAGCAACAATTCAAGATTATGCACCGCACCCACGTCCCTTATCGGAGGCAGGACACGGACCCCCTCCAACAGACCTGCCGTTGGTGCAACGAACATAAGCCCTCACTGCTACACAAATTGTGGTCGTGCCCTATCGTCACACAATTCTGGGATGCAGTGGAAAAACTAGCTGCAACAGTCACCGGCCTACACCCCCATAAAAACCTCTACCTACTCTTATTCGGCTCATATTACTCCCCGATGACACCTCTCCCACCCCACCAGCAGAGAACTTTACAAAATCACCTACCGTGGCTTACGACGTGCTATATGATAGCCAGAAGAACCATACTCAGACAATGGATCCAACCCTCTCCCCCCTCTATAAGCTCAGTCCATCAAGAACTAATGACCCTAATGGGTAAAGAACGCTTGGACCTATCACTTCAACAAAAGGATCCCTCTCTTACGCTTCGAAACAAACTCCTCCAATATCACGACAAGTGGGACCGATATTTGGAGTCCTTCCCATCGAGAAAACCTCTTTCACCTATGCCACCAACTCATTCTCACCTCCTACTATCCTCATAACGATAAAGCCTTACTAAGATATCACAAAAACCCTCTCGCTACCCTACACTTGGTGAACGCTACAAATCTAACTGAGCTGTGACAATAACTCCAATCTACAATTAGTAGTCTCTGGACTCAAGCCAACCCTTTGAACCTGGAGCGCCTAACTCAAATCTGAGACAATTGCAACTGGTGGTCGAACTGTTTCTTGGACTCCCACCCTCCACCCTCATCCCCCAACCCCCCTTCCCCATCCACTCATATCCTACCCCCCCTCCTTCCCTACTTAGTGGATGGTAACTGATGCAAATTACCACACTTATACCCTGGCAGTTAACCCTGTTACCCCATTGAGTTATTTCAGCTGTTACTTATTGTACCCGTTGTCTTTACATGCTATGTAATGAGAAAAAAACATCCAATAAATATTATTTCAAAAAGAAGACAGAAGTGAAGAGAAAGAAGAGAGAGGAAGAGGGGGAGAGATAAAGAGGAAGAGGAGAGAGGAGTAAGGAGCTCGGATGGGTGGGCTTAGGGGAAACTTAATGGGGGATGTGAGGTTGCGGGATTGGGATGTTTATGTCGAGATAAGGTAGAGTTACATCCGGAGACCCAAGTAACGAGACCAAGGCTCCCATATTTTATCAAATTGGGGAGAGATGTTGAGGATGGAGCAAGCAATCTTCTCCTGTGCCATAATCCAATTAATTTTGTTTCTGGCAGAGGAGATAGAAACCGAATGGGTTTTCCAATCTTTGGCAATAGTGATTTTAGCTCCTAAAAGGATGAAATGGATCAGGAGTTGGGAACATTTTGGGATGTCAGGAACTCTTTGATTGAGTAATGCTACAAGAGGGTCTTGTTTTAGATAAACCCCAGTGGTTCTGCATATTAAGTAATGAATTTGGTTCCAAAAGAACCTAATCCTGGGGCATTGCCAAAATATGTGCAGAAGGGAGCCAATGCGCCCGCATCCTCTAAAACAGAGGGGGGAAGTATTTGGGAATGTCTTGGCTAGTCGAGAGGGAACAAGGTACCAGCGCGTTAGGACCTTGAGGTTGGCTTCCATAAGGCCAATATTTTGGATTCCCTTGTATGCCCGGGCTGCATTGCTATGCCAGGTATCCAGATCCCAGACAAAATCCAGATCTCGCTCCCAGTCTAGCATGTATTTGTTGTTTCCGAAGATTCGGCCAATGCCGAGTATATCAGAGAAATACCCCCTCTGATGTCCGTGATTGCCGTGCACCATTTTTCGTAAGGGGTAACTGAGAGGGGGACGGATCTCGAGGAGCTAAGGGATTGTAGGAAATGGGAGATTTGTGAAAATCTGAATCTCTCTGAGTGAGGCATTTCAAGCTCATTAGTGCAATAATTACTAGTTATGGGACCGTTTAGATTAAAGAAATGACCAATACGGAATAGCCCCTTGTTTAACCACCATCTGAAGGCAAGACTATTTTCTCCGGGGGGGGGAATCTGGGATTATGAAAGATGTGACTTAGTGGGTTCCACTTAGAGGCTATCTTGGAGGATTTGTGGAGAGTATCACAGAGAGCAAAAGAGTGAGAGAGAGTGGGGGAGAGTATGGCGGGCCGTTGTTTGTGAGCACACCAACATAGGTGGTCCAAGGTATAACCTGGAGCTGCCTGTCTTTCGGTCTCCACCCAGCCTGGTCTCACTCCTCTAGAATGGATTATGGAAAATTGTGCGAGCTGGGCAGACTGGTAATACCACCATAAATTTGGAAGGCCTAGGCCCCCATTGCGTCTAGGTCTATAGAGGGTTTGTTTCGAGAAGCGGTGAAAAAATGACATCTTATTGAACATTGCATCATGTAATATTCTGCACCTTAAAATCCCAACCTCGCTCCTCTACTTCTTGATATGCTATGTTAATCAAGGGAGTCGGTGTAATAGCTTATAGCAACCATTATTCTCCGGTACAATCAGTTTTCTTTAATATTTTTTGGTTGTTTATCTTACTTATAATATGTTTAATAATAAAAAAATCCTTATTTATAAAAAAAAGAAAAAGATGAAAAGGTGGCTAAATGTTGACGCATTTTGCAATTAACTTCCTCTAAAAACATAAATTATACCTAAAGCTCTTCTTTGGCACCTAAAAGGTCCTATTGATTTAGTATTAAAAAAAAATTTCTTTATTCTTTTTTATTTTAAGGGGTGCTGTAAGGAATGATCATCAAATATCCATCCATTGAGTACGATACATTAATTGCAGTACCAACCATAACGATGTAACGCGCATCAAAACCAACACCGGGGTCCCTGTACTTGGGAGAAAAAGACGAAAAGAATTTGCCAAAAATATTTGAGAAAGCGTTAATTATACGTTGCTCAATAATCAAACTAAAACTCCATTTTTTTTCCAAAATAGTTATCAGTTTGTCAGCTTTTAAAGAATTTGATTGGATTATTTATAAAAAAAAAAACTTTGTTGCAATTAAAAGCATTTTAGGTAAATAAAAAGAAAATGGAAAAACATGGTAGACAAATACGTCACAGAGTTATTTTGAAGTTAACCACTTCAGATCCACGATTGACGGCTACAGCGCGGATCTGAATTGCCGGGAGGCCGTCAATAGACGACCTCCCCTTTCCACGCTCCAGGGCTCGCTCTCGCAGCTGCTGCCGCCACACCCCGCGATAGGGGGGCTCGCGGGTCATGGGGGACTCGATGTCCGCCGGAGACCCACAATCTCTTCACAGAGAGCCAGAAAGGGGAACAGCCAATGTAAACACGGCGGTTCCCCGCTCTGTGAGGAGCGGCATGACAGATCTACTGATCCCTGTGATCGGATTCAGTGAGATCTGTTATGGCCCTATCAGCCCCACCTACACACAGTTAGAACACAATGAGGGAACATAGTTAACCCCTTCACTGCCCCCTTAGTGTTAACCCCTTCCCTGCCAATGACATTTATACAGTAATCAGTGGATATTTTTAGATCTGATCGCTGTATAAATGTCATTGGTCCCAAAAAAGTGTCAAAAATGTCAGACATGTCCGCTGCAATATCGCAGTTCTGATAAAAATCGCAGATCGCCGCTATTACCGGTAAAAAAATAAATAAATATTAAAAACACCATAAACCAATGTCCATAGTTTATAGACGCTATAACTTTTGTGCAACCCAATCAAAATACGATTATTGCGATTTTTTTTACCAAAAATAAGTAGAAGAAGATATGTCGGCCTAAACTGAGGAATAAATTTTTTTTTTTATTTTTTTTTTATATTTATTATAGCAAAAAGTAAAAAAAAAATGTTCTTTTTTTCAATATTTTCGCTCTTTTTTTGTTCATAGCGTAAAAAATAAAAACCACAGAGGTGATCAAAGGCCACCAAAAGAAAGCTCTATTTGTGGGGGGAAAAGGACGCCAATTGTGTTTGGGTACAACGTCGCACGACCGCGCAATTGTCCTTCAAAATGCGACAGTGCTGAAAACTGAATATTGGTTCGGGTAGGAGGGGGGTTTAAGTGTCCGGTAAGCAAGGGGTTAACCAAAGGAGAAAATAATTTAATGGAAATATTTGAAAAACTATTATACGTTGTTCGTTAATCAAACTAAACTCAGATTTGTTTTCCCTATTTGTCAGCTTTTAAAGAATCTGATCCGGGTATTTATAAAAACGTTGTTCTAATTAATAGCCTTGTTAGGTGCTTAAACATGGCAGACACATAAGTCACAGTCATTTTCGAGGATAACCAAAGTGTATTAAAACTGCAAAATTTGGTCTCTAGGTACAATGACTCCTTGGTCATGCAAGGGTAAAAGTAAAAGTATGAGCACCCTGACAGGTTTACATTTTATAAAGGACAATACAAATTTTAAATACAAAAAATGTCACATTTCACAATGATATTTTCAGAATGATGCCTGGATTAACCTTAAGTGATAATAAGACCTCATAAGTGCCTCCATGAGATCTTTGTTCCTCAGGCTGTAGATCAGAGGATTCAGCAATGGGTTAATGAGGGCAGATATGACTGTAAACAGTTTATTTAAATTGACCATATCACTGGAGGAGGGGACCAAGTAAATAAAAATGAAGGAGCCATAGAAGATGAAGACCACGGTGAGGTGGGATGTGCAGGTGGAGAAGGCTTTCCTCTTTCCAGTCTTGCTACGGATTCTGAGGATGGTCCTGAAAATATAGACATAGGGAAGAAAGGTCAAAAGAAAGACTCCCAATAAAATACTACCACCTAATGAGAATAGGACCACCACGTTTATGAAGGGGTCAGTGCATGTGATTTGATATAAGTGTGGAAGGTCACAAAAGAAGTTGTGGATGGAAGATGTTCTGCAGAAGGACAACCTGAGCAAAAATAAAGTATATACCAAAGAGAGAGAACATCCTTCACCCCAGACCAGAGAGGCCATACAAGCACAGACCCTCCAAGACATAATTTGTTTGTAATGTAGGGGGTGGCAGATGGCAATGTAGCGGTCGTAGGACATAGCCGAGAGCAAGGAAAGTTCTGAGCCAGCAAAGGAGACGTAGAAAAAGACTTGGGCTATACAGGCAGGAATGGATATTGATCGTTTTTTTGTGACCAAATCAAAGAGCATCCTTGGTGCGGTCACTGATGAATAGGACACGTCCAGAAATGCCAGGTTGGCAAGAAAAAAATACATTGGGTTGTGCAGATGGTGGTCAGTGAGGACCAAGAAAAAAATAAGAAGGTTTGTGATAAGAGTCATCAGATAGATGAGAAGGAAGAGCACAAAAAGTCCATTCATGGTCAGTGGATGGTCTGATAGACCCACAAGAGTGAAAGAGGAAATCTCTGTCACATTCCTCATAATATTCTGTTTTTTTTTTCTCTGTTTAAATTTATCACTATAGAAGAATAATAAGATGATGGATCTGAGGATTAATAGGAAAACCTGTACGGTGCGCCTCCACAGTGCCCTCAGATTTACATGTGGGCATTTCTATCACTGAATGATTTATTCTTATATAAAATGTTGGCATTCCCGCAGGATAATCTGCTGTGTTGTAAGAACACAAAGCTGAAAGTCTCATTATTGATCTCTAAAGATTTCATTTATAACACCTTGGGAGCCCCTTTTCTATAACTGAGAAGAGTCTTTAAAATTTAAATTTAAAATCCACAGAAAGTGTTTTTACCTTTTGGCCACCTATTATACTTATTAGCTTGTGGACAAAGTGACCTAAAGCACTATAAAAGGAGCATTGCTTTTCTTTTGGCTTCCGTCATTTTGCAGATACATTTTATAGGAGTTTCAGAATAACATAATTGAATCATACAGTTGATAGTCAGTAAGGAAAGTAAATATTGTCCAAGGTCAACACAGTTTGGTAGAAGCAACAACAGTCCAAAATGTAGAAACTCAAGGCACAGTGTCAGGAAAAGTCTCTCCAGCTGGTGGCGCTGTGGCTCGGGGATCCATGGGCTGCAGTTCCAGTATCCACCAGCGGGTGTCTATAAAGGGCTCACCTGTTGATGGCACTGTGGCTCCTGGGTCCATGGGCCACAGTTACAGGGTCCACCAGCGGGTGTCTCCCAGTAATAAGAGGCTCATGAGTCACCACCTGATACTTGTTACAGGAAGGATATTTAAACCCTGGCTGCCGTAGGCTTAGTGCCTTGGTGTTCGTCTCCTTGTGCCTCTGTATCCTGTAACCTGTATCCAGAATCCAGAATCCTGAAGCCCTGAACCCTGAACCTGCTTCTGGACCCCTGTCTGCAGCCTGATCTTCTCCCCAGCGTTCCCCGGCATCCGTCCCCTCTTCTTGTCTTGTCCAGCTCCCTGCTCCCTCTGATTGATCTCCCGTGCATGACCCTGGCCTGGCTTAGTTTACGGTTGGGACATTTCCCTATACATGTTTAGGCAGTTTCACAATTTCTGTGATTTGATTGGTTACACTGTTTGTTATATTAGATGTGTGTTTAGATCACCATTTACTTATCTTTTAAATAAATCACCTTATTCACTTTACGTTGTGTCTGGCATTCTCTGTTGCAGTTCACACATCTCTGGTCACACCAGTTGCTGACATAACACCAAGGCACTAAGCCTATGGCAGCTAAGGTTTAAACATCCTTTCCGTGACAAGTATCAGGTGGTGACTCATGAGCCTCTGATTACTGGGAGACACCCACTGGTGGACCCAGGAACTGCGGCCCATGGACCCAGGAGCCACAGTGCCACCAGCTGGAGAGACTTTTCCTGCAACACAGGTAGCTGTCTTACTGACAAACATCAAAGCTTCAGCCCTTAGATTGGGGTGGCTAATAACTGGCCAGTGGTCAATAGATGGCAGCACCAACAATCCTAAAACTGGAGATATGGGCCACAGAGAGGAGTAATTTTAAAACGAAATAGAGATACAACCCTTAGGTATGGGATGGTAAAAACTGGCCAGTGGTACCAAAGTTTGAAGGCAGAACCAACACCCCTAAAAGTGAAGCCAGAAATCTTCTTAAAAATATTAGAACTGCAGCTCTTAAGTTTGGATGGGTAAAAATTGATTAGGGGAACCACAGTTTGAAAGCTGTGAAGCTACAAGCCAAAGTCAGCAATCTACCTAAAGAATAACAGACCTTGGGTTTGAGGGTTGGGGGTGGGGTGGGACACTGAGTAGAAGCATCACAGTTAGATGGAAGCACAACAGGCAAAAAATACAGAGGTCATAGTGAAGAGTCTTTATAAACAAACTATAGCTTCAGACATTTTAAACTTTATGGGTTTTTAATTTGTCTACAAGCATTTGTTTTCAGTTGTTTGACAAATAGTATATAATTCAATACAATTGTCAGGACCTGGACTTGAACGTGGGACCTCAGTTGGGTCGGCAAATGACTCTTCTCACTGAGCTACCTGAGATCCTGTGCAGCATCCTGTCTGATCCATTGGGTCCTGCCTTGTGCCTTGACTTCTGCTGAACCTTGAACTCTTTGCTCCTCCCATGAACTTCCTGATATAAGCCATGTCTCTGCACTTCCTGTTTGCCAGATTACTGTGCTTCTCAGCCAGTTTCATGGTCTTGTCTTCCCTGCTTCCGTCCATATTTTGCTACCACTCATTATCGACCCATGGCTTGTTCCTCAACAATGCTTGTGCCTGATCCCAACCTGCAAGTACTCATTACTGACCTTTTGGCTTGTTTACTGACCATGCTTCTGTTTTAATCCTACCTGCTTATTTGCTACTGGACCTCGGCTTGCTCACCCCCTGGTGGGGTGATCCTGAGGACTGTGACCTGGTACTAACACACAGCTAAATGCATCTCCACCATTAGGAGCTCCCAACCTAGGGGGAGTAAAAGCTACACCTTTGTTGATTTCCCAAGTTATCATCAGAGAATTGCAACTTTTAAAGTAGGGTTCACAAATGTTTATTTAGAAAGTAGAAACGTGTACTTCAAGCCAATGCTTTCCGGGGAAAAGACTCCCTCTTTTTTAGGACTAGCAAACAAAACATACTGTATAACGTATCCTGTAAAACATATAACGTACGCTGCAGAGGTGTAACTAGGAACCTTCAGGGCCATGGTGCAAGAAATTATGAAGGGGACCCCTGGCCAGGGCCCTTCCCTCTTCCCAGTGATCTTAGTACCCTTTACTCCCATCACAGGTCCCTTTATTACGGTACCGTAGCGGGGCCCCCTTTCTGCCATCTTCAGGCCTCCCCATGGTGGTGAAATGCCAGGGCTTGGTCACAATTGCAACCTTTGCAATCCTGATGGTTCCCTCACTGCTGTCAGTAGTTTTTAATTTTTATTTTAATTTTAGTATTTTTTTTAACATTTAATTTTATTTCTTTTACAATTTTTTTTTTTACATTTTCTTTTACAATTTTTTTAAGGAGCTCTGTTGGAGGGCTTTGATGAGATATCAGGGGTCTAAACAAACCTCAGCTCTCAATCTCCAACAAAACAAAACAAAATGAATTCTGAAACAAATCAACAAAACAAAACTAATACTATAATGAATCAGACAGACAGATTTTTCCATTCTACACATGGCTAGTAGTGCCTTAGTGGGGAGGTGGTTCACCCACACTTCACACTCAAACCGATCTTCATCCAGGTCAAAATGTGTAGCGCACACTCTCTGTTCATAAAAGGAAGGTTTGCTGCCAGCCTGGACCCACTTACATGGTGTGACAGGGCTTTCTTCCTAGGCGCTGCCCTTGGTGTAGGTTACCAGCTTGGCAGGCCCAAACAGGTTTTCAACCACTCTGTACCTCTTGACCATCTCGACCAGCTGATCCACTGTTGTGGGGTCTCCATGGCTTACTCAGCTCTTTAGGTAATCCGGCAGGGACCGGTCCCAAATGACCCTTTCCAACATTTGAGGACCCATTAACTTCTCTGGTTGCAGCCATTTCATGACCAGCTAAACCAGGTCATCTATCTGGAACCTTGTTGGCCAGTTAGGGTGGTATTTCCAGTTATGTGCCTCGGCCCATACCACAGCTAGTCACACCAAAGCGAGAATAGATGTCTGCTTTCAACCACTCCTAATTCTGGATGTCCTCTGTTGGCAGGTCAAAATAGGCCTATTAAAGATCACCAGTAAGGAAAGGTCTATAATGCCAGTCCATTGGTCTTGAGGCCACTCCTTTCTGTCTGCTATCCTCTCAAAAGTCTCAAAAATGCCTCCACGTAATCACTGGGTGTGTTTCTGTTTCAGTTTCCTTCATGGCTACCTGGTTGCTAGTGGCAACAAACACTTGCTCTTGTCCCTGAGCAAGATGCTACACTGCCTCCTGGAAGGCAGCCACTTGTGCTTGAGTACTTTCCTGCTGGACTATGAACTGGGTGGTCAGCAAGCGGGTGTTTTCCTGCTCTGCGGCTATGACCTACCTATGCCAGGGCCTGTTGCTGCAGAGCCATTGCCTCCTCTTGGTGATGATTTGCCTCCATAAAGGCCTGCTGCTGGATCATAGTAGCTTACATTAGAGCCTTGATCACCTCCTCCATGTCTCTTCCTGTGGCTCTCAGTGCCTGAGCTGGAGTCACCCAAACACATGCCATAGGTCAAATGTCTTTTTAATGTCAGTTTGCTTCTTAAATGACTTTTGTGGCTGCAACATACTCTGCCCACATCCGGGCACCAGTTCAAAAGTTCAAGATTATTAGCTATTATAGTAGTGCTCTAGTATCACCCACAAAGCTGTTTTTCATAATTATAAAAGTATTAATTTCCTTCAAGGTAAACTAAACAATGCTTTCAGTAGCAAATGTAAATAGCTTCATTGTTGGCAGATCAAAATAGGCCTTTAGCAGATCGCCAGTAAAGAAATGGACGATAAGGCCAGCCTATTGGTCTCGAGGCCACTCCTCTCTGTCTGCTCAAAAGTTGTGAGAAAACACCTCCACATCATCACTAGGTGTTAGTTTCTGCAAGTAATGGCTACCCCTCGTGGCTCATGGGACCCTGCACCACCTCCTGCAAGGCAGCCACTTGTGCTCGTGTGCTTCCCTGCTGTACTAAGAACTGGGTGGCCAGCAATCAAGTGTTCTCCTGATGTGCAACTATGACCTATGCCAGGGCCTGTTGCTGCTGAGCCATCGCCTTCTTATGGTGACACTTCAGTCTCCTCTCTAAACTCCTTATTACGCCACACCTGCTCTAAGAGACTACTGTCTCTAAGTACTACTTCCTGGAGGAATAGATGCCATACCCAATGACTTTTATTCACATTATGTAGACTTTTTGGTTCCTAGATTCAAGCCATGTTTCAGTAGGGTTCCCTAACTTAGTCAATGTCTGAGACCAGTATTGTATTGGTGCTCGGGTGAGGAAAGGGGATTGTACAGATCTATATCTGTGCTAAACATGGATGCTAAGATTCTAGCTTAAATTTTGGCCAACCAATTTTCTACAATCCTGTATAATTTAACCACTTCCTTACTGGCGTATAGTAAATATACGTCTGCAAGGTGCACTCCCCATCCTAAGTCCACTTGTTTTCGCCGCTTTGCGGGCCCCCAGGGGCCCACATCGTGTCGATCGGAGACCGGCCGTGGTCCCTCGGGACTCCGGCCTTCCGTGATCGGAGTAAAGAGCCAATAAAATTGGCTCTTTACCACGTGACCGGCTGTGTCCTATCACTACCGACAACACACACAGAGCAGCGTGCACACCGCTCATGGGTGCCCCCGGTGGCGTGCAGCGCGGCGATCGGAGTGCGGGCTTGTCCCTCGGACAAAGCCCAACCCCGATCACGGTAAAGAGCCAATCACAGCCGGTCACAGAATGACGAGAATCCGCGGTAACGAGCTGTTACCGGGTACTCCTCTTCACACACCGATCGTGTATGAGGAGGAAATAGCGGTAACAGCTCGTTACCGCTTACTGTCAGCACCAAGCACACTGATTGCCCCCCCTTCCAATAAAGAGTACCTGTCACCACCCTATAAAAGTACCTGTCACAGCCCATCAGAGTACCTGTCATCTGCCCATGAGAGTACCGAGTACCTGTCACCTGTCCATCAGAGTACCCGAGTACCTGTCACCTGTCCATCAGAGTACCCGAGTACCTGTCACCTGCCCATCAAAGTACCCAAGTACCTGTCACCTGCCCATCAGAGTACTCGAGTACCTGTCACCTGCCCATCAGAGTACCCGTGTACCTGTCACCTGTCCATCAGAGTACCCGAGTACCTGTCACCTGCCCATCTGAGTACCCGAGTACCTGTCACCTGCCAATCAGAGTACTGGAGTACCTGTCACCTGCCCATCAGAGTACCCGAGTACCTGTCACCTGTCCATCAGAGTACCCGAGTACCTGTCACCTGCCCATCACAGTACCTGAGTACCTGTCACCTGCCCATCTGAGTACATGTCACCTGCCCATCAGAGTACCCGAGTACCCGTTCACCAGCCCATCACAGTAGCCAAGTACCTGTCACCAGCCCATCATAGTACCCGAGTACTTGATAACAGAGAGTTGGCTAGAGTCCACCTGGGTGGCTACCAGGGACCTTTTTTTTGAATAATTGAGGTACCACGTCCATAAATCGTAATGAAAAAATGGAACAGGAGGATAGCACCTGGGACTTTATAGGTACCATATAACATATCACATATCCTTCACAGGAGCCAGTAGTTATAAAAATTATCTTTTTATTAAATTTTTTAAAAAACTCACAGATGTGAGTATATAATCCAAGAATCAATAAAAACAAGAAAAAACATTGAGTATGGAAACATATTTCGCCTATTTGTCCCCTTGAAATCCCTCATGACAAGTGGGTCCTAATACGCCAAGAACTGTACCCATCAGAAATTCAATTAATATCCTATCTCACAGTGGTTTTGGGGGGGCCACTAATCCGGCCCACATAGTAAGCATCAGAACAATCTCGTTTAGAGTGTCACTGGAAGGTATTTGAATTTTCCAAGGTAAACAGCTACTGGTATAGTCCGGCAATTGAACCCACAGTCATGTCTTGGGGATTCCTCTTAACATGTTTCGCGTTCTTTAGTATGCACGCTTCTTCAGAAGATAGGGGTATGTAGGGCTAGTCTGTAATAGATACAGAATTAGAGTACCAAAGTTTCTAAAAATGGTGAGAAAATAAAGAAAAAGAGAAAAAGAGAAAAACACAAATTCTTTGATATATTACATTTGTAGTTAAACTTACTCATATGATCCTTGAACAATGAACCAGGTGCCTTATAGATCTACTCACTCATCAACCCTGCAAGTGTATCCTCCTGTGAAGGATATGTTATATGGTACCTATAAAGTCCCAGGCCGTACCCGAGTACTTGTCACCAACCCTTCTGAGTACCCGAGTACCTGTCATCAGCTCATCAGAGTACCCGAGTACCGGTCACCAGTCCATCTGAGTACCTGTCACTAGCCCATCTGAGTACCTGAGTACCTGTCACTAGCCCATCTGAGTACCCTAGTACCTGTCACTAGCCCATCTGAGTACCCGAGTGCCTGTCACTAGCCCCTCTGAGTACCCAAGTACCTGGCACCAGACCATCTGAGTGCCCAAGTACCTGGCACCAGACCATCTGAGTACCCGAGTACTTGTCACCAGCCCATCAGAGTACCCAAGAACTTTTTACCAGCCCATCAGAGTACCCGAGTACCTTTTACCAGCCCATCAGAGTACCTGAGTACCTTTTACTAATCCATCAGTGTACCCAAGTACCTATATGCAGCTCATAAGAGTACCCAAGTACCTATCTGCAGCCCATGCCTCATAAAATATACATTGGGGTGTTTGCTTTCCAAAATGGGGTAATTTTGTGGGTAATTCCACT
>BLSH010226541.1:48437-63781 GCA_018402905.1 Glandirana rugosa
CATATGACAATTTTGTGAAAAAAAAAACAAAAAAAAAAACTTCATTTTGCAAAGAATTGTGGGAAAAAATTATAACTTAAAAAAATTCACCATGCCTCTTACTAAATACCTTGGAATGTCTACTTTCCAAAAAGGGGTAATTTGGGGGGTATTTGTACTTTCCTGGCTTGTTAGGGTCTCAAGAAATGAGATAGGCCGTCAGTATATCAGTTGTGATCAATATTCAGTGATTGGCACCATAGCTTGTAGACTCTATAACTTTCACAAAGACCAAATAATATACACTAATTTGTTTTTTTTTTACCAAAGATATATAGCAGTATAAATTTTGGCCAACATTTATGAAGAAAAATTACTAATTTGCAAAATTTTATAACAGAAACAAAGAAAAATTATTTTTTTTACAAAATTTTTGTTCTTTTTTTAATTATAGCGCAAAAAATAAAAAACCCAACGGTGATTAAATACCACCAAAAGAAAGCTCGATTTGTGTGAAAAAAAGGACGCAAATTTCATATGGGTACAATGTTGCATGACTGAGTAATTGTCATTCAAAATGTGAGAGCACTGAAAGCTGAAAATTGGTCTGGTTAGGAAGGGGGTTTAAGTGCCCAGTGGTCAAGTGGTTAACAGCTCTCTGATGTCTAAAAGAAGCTTTTTCTGACCAAACCTCAATTCATCAGCTTTAACAGAAGTGGTACGAATGGCTGATTTGAGCTCCACTTAGGCTTTAGCAGTGCTCTAATATGAGTTCACTACCACCAAGTATACATTAGTAAACAATCACTTTGTAAAACAACCCATTCAGTTTAAAATAGAAATGAAAGGCAAAATATTTGTGTATATGTCACAGCACCGCTCACTACACTAGAGCATCTCATCCCTGACATCAAACTAAAATACTTGAATAAATATGGTATTGTCTACTTGGAAGATCTATTTTAAGGGAACTACCTCCAGAAACCCTTATTGACACATATAATCTCCCATGATCCACCTTATTCACTCTATACCGCCTCTACCACTTCTTAAATACCTCTCCAGTACCCACCATCCATATGCATTCCAAATTATTGGAAATATTTCACTAACCCTGTCAAATCCACGAAAGGTACATCACTCGTTTATAACATACAGTACTATAAAACTAAGTTCAGCAAGTCAAAGCCCATGCTTCAATGGGAATCAGACCTCCAAGCATTCTTTTCTGATTATCAATGAACTCAAACTATTGTGTACACATATGATATTACACACTGTGTGAACCACTGGGAGCTGGCCTTAAAAGTCTCCCTTAGGTGGTATCTCACCCCGTACAGATTGGCCAAAATGTTTACCACCTGCTCCCCACTATGTTGGCACTAATGTCCCCAGGTAACATTATGCATATTTTATGGTCTTGCAAAACCATCCGTAGTTTTCGGAGGAAAATACTCTCAATAATATCTGATATAACTGCCATCATCACCCCTGGCAACCCTGTACTCGCTCAACTTAACTTAGGTATTGATAATTTCCTTGCTACATTCAGAGGCAAAGTGGCTAATATTCTCCTATCCGCCAAACTAACCATAACCAGACACTGGAAACAAGACTTGACTCCCAATCCATCTGAAGTGATAAACGCTACCCAACAATACTTCCTATGGGAAAAATCTCTAGTTCTTCAACAAAAATCCTTCCACTCCTTTGCCTTGTATGGAAAACCTGGTCCCTCTGGCACTCCTCATAGGTCCCCAAAACTTTCTGTCTACCCTACATAACCTTATAATCAGGACTTAGGCCTTAGTCTGTTAATCATACCTTGCTCTGTTACAACTGTCAGTGCCGTAATTTTATATACCTGTTCTATGTAACTATAATTATATGTTTCTGTATAGCTGTGTACCTATTTCTGCTTTGTATTTCTACTGTTTAGAACTCCCAAACTCTTTACTGTACTCATAAGAGTTGATTACCACTGTTATTACCACAACACTACTACCTGTGTTGTAAACTTTGCTTGACCTAATACCAAGCAGCTGCGTCCACATTGTTATCAATACTATTTGTAACATGTTTCTCTTTAAAACCAATAAACATATTTGAAAAAAAAAAAAAATATATATATATATATATATATATATATTTGTGTATAGATATATAAAAAATTATAAATACCTCTAATTTCCCTTTTTTATAAATGATCACATTCCCCCTGTTCCCTCTCTTCTCAGCAGCATACGATCTGGGGGAGGAGAAGCAACAGTACACTGAACTTCCCAGTGAAAGCCTGTGCAGGGGGATGTGTGAGGACAAGCCTGATCATTGGAGGAGAGGAGGCTGAGTTCCCAGCACAGCTCGAGAACTGACCATGGTGTGTTCTCCAGTTTAGTGTAGTCAGTTTTTAATAGGAAAGCAGAGGGATAACAGGAACACCAGGCATTTTACACAAAGGAAGCACTACAAAGAGAACAGGATACTTTCTTATATAAGTACATGGTACAGCAGGCACATATCAGGAATATAAAATATTGGGTTTACATATGCTTTAAATAGGAGCTCCAGGCTCCTGTAGAAGACATTAAAAGTCAGCAGCTACAGTATTTGTAACATAATATTAGGACACATACCTGTCCAGGAATCCAGCGGTGTCTTCACCCGAGTTGATTTTTCAATCAGCTATCGGGTGCTTCCCCCACCATCTCAGCTAAGGGAAACTGGCAGTGAAGCCATGCAGCTTCACAACCAGTTCCCTACAATGCAAGTGCGAAGCGTGCTGCACTCTCTGATGGGGCCGGCTGCGGGGGAAGGAGGATGGAGGCCGAACCGCTGGCTGATTTTTAGCAGCAGGGGGGGGGAAGCAGATAAGCGGAGCTGTGCTTCAAGGTTGTATTTGACTGAATTTGTACGCACAGCCTTGGATCGATTTCCGGCTTGTCTGCTCCTCAGATTTGTTTCCGGCTTAGAGATGTTTCACTATTTTCTACTGTTGTTACCATTGTTAACCTCTTCACGTCCGTGCTATAGCCGAAAAGCGGCTACAGCGCAGACTGAATTGCTGGGAGGGTGTTCATGTACGTCCTCCGGAGCATGCAATGTTAGCGCATCCCTGCGGGTCATGTGCAGTGAACTCTGTGATCACCGAGTCCATGAGACTTGGCAGATCACAGATCAGAGAAAGGTGGTGGTCCCTGCCTCCTTACCACATGATCTGCTGTCAGCCAATGACAGCTGATTATGTGATGTAAACAGAAGATCAGTGGTAGCGTGAGGGAAAAAAGAATCACCGGCTTCTATCAGAGGGACATTGGTCCCTCGCACAAAGAGCCACAGATGGCTCGTTTGTGCCCACCAGTGCCCCCTGCCAGTGCCACCTGCCAATGCCCACAAGTGCCACCTGCCAGTACCCACCAGTGCCATCTACCAGTGCCCACAGTGCCACATATCAGTGCCCACAGTGCCACCTACGTTTGCCCAACAGTGCCACCTACCTTTGCCCACCAGTGCTGCCAATCAATGCCCATCAGTGCCACTGATCAGTGCTGCCTATCAGTGTCACCCATTAGTGCCCACCAGTGCCCATCAGTGCCACCCATTAGTGCCCACCAGTGCCACCTATCAGTGCTGCTTATCAGTGCCACCTATCAGTGCCCTTCAGTGTCACCAATCAGTGCCCTTCAGTGCCACCCATCAGTGCCCTTCAGTGCCACCCATCAGTGCCCTTCAGTGCCACCCATCAGTGCCAACCATCATTGCCAACCGTCAGTGCCAACCATCAGTGCCATCCTTCAGTGCCGCCTCATCAGTGCCACTGATCAATGCTTCCTATCAGCATCACTTACCAGTGCCCACCAGTGCCACCCATTAGTGCCCATCAGTGCCACATATCAGTCCCCTTCAGTGCCACCGATCAGTGCCCTTCAGTGCTACCCATCAGTGCCATCCATTAGTGCCACCTCATCAGTGCTTATCAGTGCCACCTACCAGTGCCCATTAGTGCCACCTTATCAGTGCCTATGATTGTGGCCTATCCATGCCCATCAGTGCAGCCTATCAGTGCCCATCAGTGCAGCCTGTCAGTGCCCATCAGTGCAGCCTCACCAGCTCACATCAGTGAAGGAAAAAAAATTACCTGTTTTCAAAATTTTATAAAAAACCCTGAAACTGTTTTTTTTTCAAAACTTTCTGTCTTTTTTTTTTGCAAAAAGTAAAAACCCAGCAGTGATTAATTATCACCAAAAGAAAGCTCTATTTGAGTGAAAAAGTGATAAAAATTTAATTTGGGTGTAATGTAGCATGACCCCGCAATTGTCATTCAAAGTGCGACGGCGCTGAAAGCTGAAAATTGGTCTGGGCAGGAGGTGGGTTTAAGTGCCCAGTAAGCGAGTGGTTAATGTGATCTTCATTAAAGACTGTGGCCAGTCCTATATTTGACATCTGCTATGTTGGGCCAGAATGGTAGGTGCTTCCATAGATGCAGTGCTTAATGCTATAAATTTCCCCTAGCCATCTCACAACTTTTGATTTCAGATAAGGACTTATACCTCATGCAACACTCAGTTCTGATGGGGTAGTTAAAGTATATGTCAGGGCAAAATTTTACAAAAACAAATCTCTGCAATGCATGTATTCTCCTTGGGATATGCTAAAGACCCTGCAAGCACAGAACAATACCAGTTGATCTGCCAGAAATGGCAGCTCCTAAGTAATGTTGTGGGCTGACAGCATACACATTTTTTCTGAACTGAGTGTTTTCAACCCTGCCCAGTTTTCTTTTGCCAAAAGGTGTAATGCATGTAAGAAGATCAGAGTGGGCGGTATTGGTCTTCAAAAAAATGGCACAGAGGTGCTGATGTAAATTGGGATTCATTTGGATAAATTCTCATCACCATCTTGTCTATTCTTGAGATCACAGCCATTTACCCTCTCCACATCCCTACACCATTTGTTTTGAAAACAACATCTTCCAACTTGATTGAAAAGAGGCTGGAAGAGAACAACAGCACTGAAATTCAACAAAGGATGAAAAAGTAAAAACAATATTTTATGAAATAAAAAAAGAACATTACAATTGTTTTTAATGCAGAGCGCTTTACCAAATTCACCACCATCCATGTAGGGTTTATGTCTACTTTAACTGGTTCCCGACCGCGCGCCGTCTTTTCACGGCGGCAGTCGGGGAGCCCTGCGCGAATCGCCGTAAATAAGCGGCGATTCGCATTTGGCCACCAGGGGGCGTGCGCTCCTGGGGAGTGTGCCCGCGGCTCGGGCGGACCCGACGATGTCCGCCGGCGAGCCGCGATGAGCGGCTACAGGGAAAAGAACGGGGAACCGCCGATGTAAACACGGCGGTTCCCCGCCCTGTCAGTGGGGCATGAGAGATCTACTGATCCCTGTCACTGGGATCAGTTAGATCTCTCATGCCAATGTTAGCCCAACCCCCCCACAGTAAGAACATACCCAGGGAACACACTTAACCCCTAGCTCTCCCCCTGCAGGTTAACCCCTTCACTGCCAATGACATTTATACAGTAATCAGTGGACATTTAAATTTCTGATCGCTGAATAAATGTCATTGGTCCCAAAAAAGTGTCAAAATGTTCCGACATGTCCCCCCCAATATCGCATTACCGCTAAGAATCGCAGATCACCGCCATTACTAGTAAAAAAAACAAAACCCCAGAAATGAATTCTCATCATCCGTAAACGCGGTCACTTTTGCGCAAACCAATCAATAAACACCAATTACAATTTTTTTATCGCAAATATGAGGAATTATATAAATCGGCCAAAAACGGTGAAAAAAAAATGTTTTTTTATATTTTTTTTTTGGATTTGAATTTTAGCAAAAAGTAAGAAATTTGGGTTTTTTTGCAAAATGGTCGCTCTTCTTTTGTTTATAGCGGCGATAAGAAATGACGCAGAGGCGATCAAATACCACCAAAAGAAAGCTCTATTTGTGGGAAAAAAAGGACGCAAATTTTGTTTGGGTACAACGTCGCATGACCGCGCAATTGTCAGTTAAAGTGACGCAGCGCCGAATCGCAAAAAGGGCTCTGGTCCTAAAGTGCAAAATTCTTCCGGGGCTGAAGTGGTTAATGATGTGATGCTTGTAAATGAAAAAAACAGCCAACCTCTGTAAAAGTTAAACAATTTAAACATTTTTCTCTAGAAACTCCTTATTGTTTTTAAAACATTATTTCACTTGATATATTGAATTCCTTTTGGCTTATTTCTCCAGCTGCACTATGCTTCATGTTGTTTGGGTTGTAAACAAGAGTGTTGTATATTGTCCTTATATTGCGCCATCACAGATTTGCCATTTTCTCTAAGCACATTTCTAAAACTTGATTCTCACGTACAAGTTCTCAGCACTTATTGTTACAACCGTCTGCTTGATTATACCGTACAATCCCTGAAGATTCTTTCAGTGTCTGATTCATTTTTTATATCCTCTATACTTTAAAATAAGTTTACTTCTGCGTACAATTGTTTACTGTCCTACAAAGCAAGAGCTTCCTAGTAATAAAAAAAAGTTTCACAATGCTATTCTAACTCGCCAAGCACAGGTATATCAGAAAAGCGAATTATTCAACTTTTTAAACCATCTCTCAAAATGTAGCAGATGGCATGCAGACGATTCAAAAGCCTTATGTTTGTCTGAATTTCCCTTCTATGTTATACACAATGCAGTTAAGTTTTTCATTAATACAGATATAATTTACTTTCTGAATAATCAACCTTAACTTAAGGTCAAATTTCCTCCAGCACTCAGCAATGGGAATTTTTGCTCCAATGCACACATACTGTATCAGTCTGTTCTGTGATGTTGCAAAGCCTGAAGAAAGAATTTCTTTATTCAACTTCTTTAGCATTAAAAAATGTATTTTTGCCTTTTTGCAGAAGAAACCTATTTTTCAAAAGCTGAGCAAGAGACAAAAACTCCTGACATTAAAGCTGAGTCATATTTTGAAACTATTGTTAAAGGAGTATTACAAGAAAAACACATCCATAATCATTTAATAGGAGGATATTAAGTATTTTTTTTATTGTGATGCTAAGATTCAAAAGATGATTTTGGTTTGTGAATGATCTCACTGTGAATATTACATTTATTTTAAATGAGCGTCTTTTTGTCTTGCTAAGGTATTATGGGATTAAAGATATAAATTAATTGATCAACCTATTACAATCGGGTTGAAGAGAAATGTTTAGTGGGCATTTTTAATGTTATTTACTTTCTTTTCTTTGATACATTTCTATAAAATATATTATTATTCTATAAATATATTCTACTTTATTCAGGCCATTTGGATTTCTCAAAAGCAGCTTGATTACTTGTACATGTAGAAAGCATGGAATTTAAATAAGTACCCAAACCTGTGAAAATGACACTCTACTCCTAGTATGATCCCAATCTAACTGCAACAAACTGTGATTTGATAAGTAGGTAA
Source organism: Glandirana rugosa (assembly GCA_018402905.1). Taxonomy (NCBI): domain Eukaryota; kingdom Metazoa; phylum Chordata; class Amphibia; order Anura; family Ranidae; genus Glandirana; species Glandirana rugosa. Next base: position 55,874 of record BLSH010226541.1, read on the forward strand.
GAGGTTTGCAAATTGGCTGCAACAAAGCACATTTGTTTAATTTTTTAAAATGTTCCTAAAAATTCTACTGCACTTACTAGAAAAAAAAAGATAGATAACATTGGGAGCTCATTGGCATTCCTAGGCACATTGCACATTCCTGTGCAGGGAAAAGGAGTGACAGGGCAATTAGGCAACTCCGGAGATGCTCGCTCTGAATATACCAACTAAATGCTGCAGGTGATAAAGGTTTTAATTATACAATTGATTTTATCTCCTTTATGTAAGATAAATTTCTCCTACCAGCACATTTTGGTCAAAGGAGAGAGATTTATAAGAATGAAAAACTGATAAATGGTGTTTATGTGCCCCTGGTTAGAAAGCCATGCTAATTTCTTTCCTGAGATTTAACGGTTTGCTAGATTGTTATTAATGATTATAATTAACAACAACAGTAGCAAAGTATTTATGCTTTTTATTTTATTTCCAAATGTATACTCTATGTACAGTAGTTATTATTTTATTGCAAATGAGCATTTAAAAAATTAAAGGATCAGTTCTCCCAAAAGTGATACTTCAGATTATTGTAAATACTGGAAAGTAATGGAAAATGTATACGGTGGCCAATATTTTTTTTTCTTACTTTCTATTATGAAGAATGCAACAGAGCAGCAAAATGCACAACTGGGCAGGAATACCCAAAACTCCCAGTGACACAGAAAAAAAAATGGGCAGGGAAAATTTACGTTCGGGAATATCTAAATCATCTAATAAGCCAAAAGCTAACTCAGTCCACCAGTTTTCACCTTTTACTAAAATATTGCATTGAAGTGGACTAACCCTTTAAAATGCACAAGTTGGATTTACAGTTTTTTCAATGTAGCTGTACATTTCTGCAGGGCAAGTTCAGAATTCTGTCTACAGAATAACTGTATGAAACAGAATTCAGAACCCTGTGGTTTATTTGAATTATTCATATAGTGCTGAATGCAGTACTTTACTGAGGACACTGAACCATCCACATCAGTCCCTAACCTCAAAGCAGCTCACAATTTAATGTCTCAGTCATACATATTCACACAGTAGAACCAGTTTTGGTGTACCTACTAACATGTGCATGGAATGTTGGAAGAAACTAGAGCAAGCAGATAAATCCTACACCACATAGACAGAAACTTAAAAATTATTGTTGATGGTGTCCTTGATGGAGGCCCTGGACCCTAGTTCTACCAGGAAAGAATGATACCCTATTAGTCACTAGGGATGGGCCCGCGGTTCGAGTCGAACGTAAGTTTAACTCGAACATCGGGCGTTCACCCATTCGTCAAATTTAGAACATTATGGGGCGTTCGCAGTGACTTCGCTCCCATAATGCATTGCGCATAGACGGCACGCACTGATCCTTCTCCATGGGAGGGCTCCCACTGTCTGGCTGCTGTTTGTTATGACAGTTTATTTATATGGCAGGATGGGGCCACCTGATGGCGTAAGCAAGTGACCCCGCCCCTTCTGATGTCATATGAAGGGGAGGGTCATGTACGTACGTCACCGAGTGGCCCCACCCTGCCATATAAATAAAGTGTCACAACAAACAGAGCTCAGTCGGCAGGAGCCCTCCCATGGAGGAGGAGCTGTTGCATTTTTTTTCAGGACCGTTGCTTGGCGTGATTGACGATGGATTACAACGGGGCACACTTATTTTTTATTTTTAAATAAAGGACTTTTCCTTAATTGTCGCCTGTGGTTTTTTCTTTTTTTATACTTTTGGTGAAGTAGTAGAGGTACAGTGTACCCTATACTAATTCACATGGGGGCGGGATCTGGGGGCCCCCTTATTAAAGGGGGCTTCCAGATTCCGATAAGTCCCCCACCTGAAGACCCCCACAACCACAGTCCAGGGTTGTGGAGAAGAGGCTCTTGTCCCATCAACATGGGGACAAGGTGCTTTGGGGTGGGGGGTGCAGAGCCTCCACTGTCCCAAAGCACCCATACTCCCCATGTTGAGGGCATGTAGCCTGGTACGGTTCAGGAGGAGAGGGCCACTCACTCATCCCCCCCTATCCTGGCCGGCCAGGTTGCATGCTCGGATAAGGGTCTGGTTTGGAATTTAGGGGGGACCCCACGTCAATTTTTTTGAAAATTTGGTGCAGGGTTCCACTTAAAATTCAAACCAGACCCGAAGGGCCTGGTATGGACTGGGGGGGGGACCCTATGCAAATATTTTCATTGATTTTATGTATGTTGCCAGAAGCTGGCAATACATTACAGCCGTGATAATAAATGACAATTTTTCCTTCACAAATGTAATTTTGCCTTATATCCAATGACAGTAAAGCAGAGAGATGAGTGCAGGGTTCCCCCAGTACTGGTTCCCCCATTGTGCAGTATTGGGCTTGGTCAGCTTTTCCTGTGTACAATGTCTACCATTTCCCTCTTACATTCTGTTGACATCTTCTGTAGCTTTATTCCTGGCTGGCTATTCTCCGCAATCTAGGGGGTTGATTTACTAAAGGCAAATCCACTCTACACTACAAGTGCACTGTAAGTGCACTTGGAAGTGCACTTGAAAGTGCACTTGAAAGTGCAATTGCTGTAAATATGAGGGGAAAATCTGAAATCAGGGGAAGCTCTGCTGATTTTATTGTCCAAACATGTACAAGCAAAAATGCTGTTTTTTATGATCCTTGCATGTCCCCCTCGGATCTACAGTGACTGCACTTCCAAGTGTACTTCCATGTGCCCTTGCAGTGCACTTGTAATGCACAGTGGATTTGCCTTTAGTAAATAAATCCCTCTATATGTATGCATCTGTTTCCCCTCAATCTGAAAACACAATGATTCCCATCATGGGATGCCCTGTGTTTTTATGTATATGTAATAATAATAAAAAAATGGTGCGCTAATTCAAGCAGCAAAAATAGACAAAAATGCAGGAATGACAATCCTTAATTTAAAAAAAAAATGCAGTAATATGTGATAATGTTGTGAAACAATGATAAAGTATACTAATTCAAGAAGCTATGCAGCAAAAATAAACAAATATACATGAATGACTCCCTCATTTAATAAAACCCCAAAAAATGCAGTAATATGCAATAATAAGTGAAACAGTGATGAAGTGCACTAATTTAAGAAGCTAAGCAGCAAAAATAGACAAATATGCATTAATGTCTATCCCTAATTAAAAAAACAAAAAACAAAAATTGCAATAATATACGATAATATGTGAAACAGTGATAAAATGTGCTAATTCAAGAAGCTTAACAGCAAAAATAGACAAATATGCAAAATGACTATCCCAAATTAAAAAAAAAACCCAAAAAATACAATAATATGCGATAATATGTGAAACAGTGATAAAAGTGCTTGAATTAAAAACAGATATTCATCTGATTTTACATTTAAAAAAATCTGCTTTTGAGTCGAGCACTTTTATCACTGTTTCACATATTATCGCATATTATTATATATATATTTTTTTTTAAGTTAGGGATAACTTCTTGAATTAGCACACTTCATCACTGTTTCACATATTATAGCATATTGCTGCAATTTTTGTTTGGTGTTTTTTGTTTAAATTAGGGATAGGCATTTCTGCATATTTGTCTATTTTTGCTACTTAGCCTCTTGAATTAACACACTTCATCACTATTTCACTTATTATGGCATATTACTGCATCTTTTGGAGTTTGTTTTTAAATGAGGGATATTCCTGTATATTTGTCTATTTTTCCACATAACTTATTGAATTAGCGCACCATTTATTATTATTATTATTATTATTACATATACACAAATACACAGGGCATCCCATGATGGAAATTGTTGTGTTTTCAGATCAAGGAGCAACAGATACATAAATACAGAGATTGCAGAGAATAGCTAGCCAGGAATAAAGATACAGAAGATGTCAACAGAATGTAAGAGGGAAATTGTAGACATTGCACACATCATAGAAGCAGGAGGATATAAGCATAAACTTGGTCTCTTTGCGGACGATTTCATATTGTTTCTCACATCTCCGTTGACTTCTGCCCCTAAGCTTATGACCACATTAACGCGATTCGCCAATATTTCTGGACTAGTGGTCAATACCTATAAATCGAAAATTCTTAACATATCCCTACCCCAACCACTACAAATGCAGTAGCAGATCTTCCATTTGCATGGACCCTGCACACTTTATCTTACTTAGGTATTAAACTAACCACTGACCCAGCCAATCTCTTCTCAGCTAACTACCCCCCTTTGCTCCTCCACTTCCCTTCCGTTGGCCTGGCTAGGCTGCATTACTGCGGTAAAAATGGCGATAATACCAAAAATATTATACCTCTTCAGAGTACTCCCCATAACAGTTCCTGCATACTATCTTCGCATCCTGCAGTGCAGAACCCTTAGCTTTATATGGGGCAAAGTCAAGCCAAGAATCGCTAAAACCTTGCTCTACATTACGAAACCTCATGGTGGATTGGGCCTCACCTCCTTTGCTAAATATTACCAGGCAGCTCAGCTCGCTACCCTCACTAAATACCACGCCACTAAAGAAACTCCCCTTTGGGTTTCTCTGGAATCAACTGATTGAGACCCCCTGTCAGTTGCAAATTTACTATGGCTGCAACCCAATGATCGCAAAACAATCCATAACCCAGTCACTAGCCATTCACTCCGCCTATGGGACACTTTAAAATTTAAATATAAATTGCAATCTCCTCATAATCCCCTTCTCTCTTACTTTCGTAATCCCTCATTTTACCCAGCCTGGTCATCCCCATCTTCTTTTCACAACTGGTCCTCAGCTGGCCTCATTCGGGCCTATTCATTCACCACTCCTGATGCACATATCCCATTTCCAACGCTGTTGATTACCCATGGTCTCCCAAATGCTGAATTATTTCGATATCTTCAGCTTAAACATTTTTTTGCCTCATGCTTGCGTACAAACTCCTCCCTACCCCATAAAACGATCTTTAAACAGGCCTGTGATCGTGACCCGCACATGCGCGGATTGATCTCCCAACTTTACTTGAACCCCCCCTCACACACTTCCCTCTCATATGTCTCAAAATGGGAAACAGACCTTTATGTTCATCTGGGAGCAGATGAATGGAGAGATATCTGGCTAGCCACTAAATAAGCCTCTCAAAATGTAATAGCCTCCGAAGCAAATTACAAGGTGCTTTTCAGATGGTACCTTGTTCCAGCCTGGATCGCAAAATTTCACACATCTTATGCCCCTGTTTGCTTTCGAGGCTGCCCAGATAGAGGTACCCACCTCCATATATGGTGGGATTGCCCCTTGGTTCACAAATTTTGGGAAGACAGCTTCTCAATTATCTCAACCTTGATTGGTTACCCTCTAAATCCTACACCAGCTGCAACCCTACTTAACTTTAAACCTACCGATATCACAAACAGCCAGTTCAAACTCTTACTACAGGTGACCACTGCAGCAAAACAAACAATTGCAAAATCCTGGAAAACTTCCTCTCTTCCAGTCCTGGAAAGCAAACACAGGGTCACAAAAGCCATGATACACGCCAAAATTGAGGCAACAATCTTAGATCGTATCCCAAAATTTGAACGCATTTGGCAACCATGGATTCGCCACTTCCTCCCCTCTGAGTTGGACAGTAACCTTCTCCTCCCATAAATGCCCCCAAGGCCCAGGGCTACCAGCCTTTCAACTAATCAGTATTACTGGATGGTCCTCCTTCTGCCAAATCGCTCCCTTTTTCTCTTTTTCTTTCTTTTCTCATCTTCCTATCTTTTTTCTCTCTCCAATTTCTGCTCTTTATCAAGTTTTTCCTAACAAATTTCAAGTGAACCCTTTTGTCCACACTTTGGCCATTGAGACATCACAAATTCTTACATTTTGTTTGGTATCGCTTAGGTGACCACGAGTCAGATCATAACTTTTTTCGTACTCTGACCCTATATCATAACATAGAGTCCGCACATATCTCTATGTACCCAATATTCAAGAGAAGTCTGTTCTAAGTCTCACTGTCATGTGGAGATGTTAAATTGATCTTTTGTTATACTGATTCTACTTACTCTTTGCATCAACAGGCCTCTCACGGCTCTGAGATCTGTGTTTACATACACAGATCTCATTTCTGACAGAGGGGGAAGGGGTGTGATCACAGCCTTCCTGTATATGGAAGCCGTGATCACTCCCCTCCCCTCCCCCTGCCAGCCCAGCCCCCATACAGGTAGAAAACACTGAGGGAACACAGTTAACCCTTAGAGTGCCCCCTCCAGATTAACCCCTTCACTGCCAATGGCATTTACACAGTAATCAGTACATTTTCATAGCACTGATCGCTGTATAACTGCCAATGGTCCCAAAAGAGTGTCAAAATGGTCCGACATGTTCGCCGCAATATTGCAGTGCCGCTAAAAATTGCAGATCACAGCTATTACTAGTAAAATGTAAAAAAAAAAAATAAAAACCCCATACATTAATTCTCATCATTTGTAAACACTGCAACTTTTGCGCAAATCAATCAATAAACGCCGATTGCAATTTTTTTTACCAAAAAAATGAGGAAAAATATAAATCGGCCAAAACCGATGAAAAATAATGTTTATTTATATTTTTTTTGGATTTGTATTTTGGCAAAGAGTAAATTGAGTACTGTCCATGATCCTTTTTTATTTGCACTAACATAAAATTTTTCAGGACAAGCTTTCGGGGTATCTCCCCTTCTTCAAGGTCCAAGCAGTACTGAATAAAAACAGTTTTAGCCAATTGTTAAAAAAAAGAGAAAAAAAAACATCTGAGTAAAAGGAGAAAGGAAAAACAAACAAATACAAATCAATGTATAAGGCCATGGTAATGAAACTAGCTGTAGAGATAATGAGATAAGACAGTCAGAGTTATAGACTGGGGAGGGGAGGGGGGGTGACAGTCACAGAGGGGGTCGTAAAACTTTAGAATAATGAGTGAGAAAACCTATATCCAATTTTAAGCTGTTATTTTTTGTGTCAAAAAGAAGAATCATTCTTAGTTCAAATGTTTTCCTTTCCTAAAACCTGGTCCGGTTGTGAAAAATGATGTCCCACCGGTGTGCATAAATCACCTTCTTTATGATTCTTGATGGAATGTGTGTGTAAATTCATCCTTGTTTGCAATTTCTGTCCTGTTTCCCCAACATAGGGTCCTTTGTTGCACCTACTGCATTGAATGAGGTATACCACATTAATAGAGGTACAGCTGTATTATCAGATGATATTGAAGGTCCCATTTGTGTGTGTGACACTTTTGGATAGATTAATCTGGTTGCACAGTTTGCAAAGTTTTTTATTGCAGGGTTTGCTTCCATTATTTGTGACTTCATAATCAGACTGAAGTTTCCTGCTGATTAGTTTTTGTCTGAGATTGGGTGGTTGCCTAAAAGCCAATATTGGGGGTTGTTGGAATATTTATTTTAGAGTATCATTTTCTGTTATAATTAGAGTTGAGCGAACACCTGGAAGTTCGGGTTCTGCTGGTCCGTCCGAACTTCGGGACAAAGTCCGGGTCCGGGTCCGGACGGAACCCGAACGATCGCACTTCAAGCCTGCCTGGTCGTCTTGGGCTTGAAGGTCCACAAGCGAGTTGAGATTAATATTGTCTTTTACTATGAGATTTTATTTATAAGGTTGTTGGGGGTTATAACCGAAAATCCGTTGGTGGGTTAGAGTCTGTTTTTGATTAGTCGTCCTTTGAAGTCAGACTAATACTTCAGTGTTTATTACCTTCGTTTGGGACGTTATTTTTTGAAACGTTTGACACGTTGGTCTAATTAGATAGGTTTTCACAGTGTGTGTGTTTACCCTGGAAGTTATAGTAGACTATTATGTCGACATGGAGATAATTACACCATATGGAGTAAGTTACGTCATCCACGTTGTTTCCTGGGATACAACCCCTTTGTCCTGTCTTTA
>BLSH010226541.1:70624-87107 GCA_018402905.1 Glandirana rugosa
AATTTATTTATGGCTGACCTGGAGGAAAAATTCCTGAACAGCATACAACATAAGCCATACAGATATTATCGTTATATTGATGATATTTTTATGATATGGACTGAAGGTGAAGACAATTTTAAAAAGTTTGGCTCATTGATCAAAACCTTTCACCCATCTATCAAACTAAAAATGGAGTATTCAAACACACATGTCAACTTCCTAGACACTACAGTATACATCAGGGATGACAAGCTTCAAACTTCGATATACAGAAAACCGACTGACCGATGCAGCTATCTCCATAGTTTCAGTTTTCACCCCCAACACACTAAACGGGCCATCATACACAGCCAGGCCATCAGATACCACCGAATATGTTCAGACCCAGAGGACAGAGATAAACATCTCAGAACACTGGCAGACTCCTTCCATAAGAAAGGGTACAAAGACAAAACCATAAACAACAGCATAAACACAGCCTTGAAAACCCGAAGAGAAAATCTACTCCAATACAAAGAGAAAAAAACAAATAACCGTGTCCCTCTAGTCACTACATACAACCCAGCACTAGAAGGGATAAAAAAGATAATCAAAGATTTACAACCCATTATAACAGAGGATGAAACTCTGAAAGAAATATTCAAACAACCCCCAATATTGGCTTTCAGGCAACCACCCAATCTCAGACAAAAACTAATCAGCAGGAAACTTCAGTCTAATTATGAAGTCACAAATAATGGAAGCAAACCCTGCAATAAAAAATGTTGCAAACTGTGCAACCAGATCAATCTATGCAAAAGTGTCACACACACAAATGGGACCTTCAATATCATGGGATCATACAGCTGTACCTCTAGTAATGTGGTATACCTCATTCAATGCCGTAGGTGCAACAAAGGATCCTATGTTGGGGAAACAGGACAGAAATTGCAAATAAGGATGAATTTACACAGACATTCCATCAAGAATCATAAAGAAGATGATTTATGCACACCGCTGGGACATCATTTTTCACAACTGGACCACACTATTGAAAACTTCAATGTTTTAGTTCTTAAGGGGGATTTCAGAACCACGCAGGAAAGGAAAACATTAGAACAAAGAATGATTCTTCTTTTTGACACAAAAAATAACAGCTTAAACTTGGATATAGGTTTTCTCACCCATTATTCTAAAGTTTTACGACCCCCTCTGTGACTGTCACCCCCCTCCCCTCCCCAGTCTATAACTCTGCCTGTCTTATCTCACTGTCTCTACAGCTAGTTTCATTACCATGGCCTTATACATTGATTTGTATTTGTTTGTTTTTCCTTTCTCCTTTCCCTCAGATGTTTTTTTTTTTTCTCTTTTTTTTAACATTTGGCTAAAACTGTTTTTATTCAGTACTGCTTGGACCTTGAAGAAGGGGAGATACCCCGACAGCTTGTCCTGAAAAATGTTACGTTAGTGCAAATAAAAAAGTATCACGGACAGTACTCAATTTTTTCTGGCACTATTGCACTAATACGGCTACAATCACCTCAAGCAAAAAATAAGAAATATTGTTTTTTTTTTGCAAAATTGCCGCTCTTTTTTTGTTTATAGCGGTGATCAGAAATGACACAGAGGTGATCAAATACCACCAAAAGAAAGCTCTATTTGTGGGGAAAAAAGGACACAAATTTAGTTTGGGTACAACATCGCACGACCGTGCAATTGTCAGTTAAAGCGATGCAGTGCCGAATCGCAAAAAGTGCGCTGGTCCTAAACTGGGAAATCCTTCCGGGGCTGAAGTGTCTAAGTAGGTGGTACATATCAATGTAACATCCACATCAATGGCAGGACTCAAGGTTTCCCAGCAGAACATTGCCCAAAGCATCACACGGTCTCTGCTGGCTTGTCTTTTTGCCATACTGCAGCCTGGTACCATCTCTTCCCCAGACAAGAAACACACACGCACCCAGCCATCCACATGATGTAAAAGAAAATGTGATTCATCAGAGCATGCCACCTTCTTTGATTGTTCTCTGGTGCAGTTCTGGTGCAACTTGTTTACTTTCTGCCCAAAATGCTGTATCCTACTGCCTTTTAGATGCATTTATAACAAGATAATCAATGTTATTCCCTTTTCTTGTTAGTGATCTTAAAGTTATGGCTGATCAGTGTATTAGTTAAAGCAAAATACTTTGCACACATGTTTTCCCGGCATAAAGTTGCTGCTAATGTCTATACCAGGGGTAGGCAACCCTAGAAAGGTGAACATCTACCTGAACAACATGGAAGAGATCAAAGATAACAAGGGTGATGTGCCCTTTTTTAGGAAATAACCTAGCAAGGCCCCATTAAAAATAACAAAGTTTTGATGAGTTCATGGGTCAGTAGTATGTAATGAAGAGTTCAGAAGTCAGTAGGAACCTTGCAAGTCCCCAGTGTAAAGTAAGGAATGTTTAAAAATTTCAGGGCTCAGTAGGGAGTAATGCAAAGTTCAGGGGTCAGTAGTAAATAATACAGAGTGCGCTGAGATCCAGGACAAACTAAACTCCCCTATCAGGATTGAGGAACTCCAACATGCGATAAGTTCCACAGAGCCAGGCAAGGCCCCAGGCCCTGATGGCTTTACTCTACAGTATTACAAAACTCTGCTCCCAGCTCTAGGTCCCTACATGATAAAACTCTTCAATACAATAGGATCGGACACAATATTCTATATTTCGGTTATTCACAAAGAAGGGAAAGAGCATACCCAGTGCAGCAGTTACAGGCCTATATCACTTTTAAACATTGACCTGAAGCTATTTACTCAACATCTACAAACCTTAATTCACTTAGACCAAGTAGGCTTCATTCCTACAAGAGAAGCATGAGACAACATGACTAAAGTACTTAACCTCCTCCATGTAGCCTCCTCTACCGTACTCCATGTATCCTTCTTGGTACCGACACTGAAAAGGCGTTTGACTGGGTAAATTGGGAATTTATGTTATCGGTGCTCCACCATATTGGACTGGGGGACACCATGGCCAAATGGATAGCTGAGATATACTCTCATCCAACCACTCAGGTAAAGGCCAATGGAGTCCTCTCTGAACCCTTCCCCATTAGAAATGGAACGCGCCAGAGATGCCCTTTATCTCCCCTCTTCTTCAAGCTCTAACTAGAGCGCTTCCTTAGTAGAATTCACCAAAACTGACATTCAGGGATTGATGATAGGTAATACTCAATATAAAACCTCTGCATAGACTTTTCACCTTATCCAACCCAACCGTCTCACTCCCAAATCTGCTACAAGAATTCGATCTCTATGGTACGCTTGCGAACTTGAGGATACATTTTAATAAATCAGAAGCAATGGGAGTGGCATTACCCCCCAGACTTCTATCTACTCTTAAATCTAGCCTTAATTTCAAATGGACAACCTTGGCATTAAACTACTTAGGCACCCACATCCACTCAGATACCGCCCGCACTTACGGGACTCAATTTCCCGCCCCTACTGGCTAAAACATGCAGCCTACTAGAAAATTGGAATAAAGGCCTACATTCTTGGTTTGGCAGATGCAACCTTTTAAGGATGTGCATTTTACCAAAATACCTTTATTTATTTCAAGCACTGCCAATTAAAATACCACTGTCCTACTTTAACCACTTGCCGACCGTCAATCGGCAATTGACGGCGGCAAGATGGCTCTGTAACGCGGATCGCCGTCATACGACGGCGGCGGCGTGATCGAGCCTAGTGAGCGCGCACGCACCGCCGGAGGCGCGCCCGCACGCTCCCTGTGTCCGGGGAGGGCCGGGGAGCGGGTGCGGCGGCTTCGATTGCCGCCGGCCACCCGCGATGGCCCCCCCGGAGCGAATGAGCGGAGGTCCGTGTAAGTAAACACGGACCTCCGCTCTGTGTGAGGGGGAAGGGCTGTGATCACAGCCTTCCTGTACATGAAGGCTGTGACCACTTCCCTTCCCCTGTTAGGGCAGTCCCCATACAGTTAGAACAAGCCCAGGGAACATAGTTAACCCTTAGAGTGCCCCCTGCAGGTTAACCCCTTCACTGCCAATGGCATTTACACAGTAATCAGTGCATTTTTATAGCACTGATCGCTGTATAAATGCCAATGGTCCCAAAAAAGTGTCAAAATGGTGCGACATGTCCGCTGAAATATCGCAGTACCGCTAAAAATCGCAGATCGCCGCCATTATTAGTAAAAAATAAAAAAAAAATAAAAACCCCAAAAATGAATTCTCATCATCCGTAAACGCGACCACTTTTGCGCAAACCAATCAATAAACGCCAATTGCGATTTTTTTTTATCGCAAATATGAGGAAGAATATAAATCAGCCAAAAACGGTGAAAAAAATGTTTTTTTATATTTTTTTTTTGGATTTGTATTTTAGCAAAAAGTAAGAAATTTGGGTTTTTTTGCAAAATTGTCGCTCTTCTTTTGTTTATAGCGGCGATCAGAAATGACGCAGAGGGGATCAAATACCACCAAAAGAAAGCTCTATTTGTGGGAAAAAAAGGATACAAATTTCGTTTGGGTACAACGTCGCATGACCGCGCAATCGTCAGTTAAAGCGACGCAGCGCCGAATCGCAAAAAGGGCTCCGGTCCTAAAGCTGGAAATCCTTCCGGTCCTTAAGTGGTTAAACAGGTCCAATCCCTTTTTACCCACTTTGTCTGGGCATGCAAAAAGCCTCACCTCTCCCGATTGCATATGTCCTTACCCAAGCAATTTGTAGGTCTTGCGCTTCCAGATATCAAGAAGTATTACAGGCGATCCATCTAGGTAGGGTCATTGACTGGCGATGTCACACGGACTCTAAACTCTGGGCACAAATAGAATAAGCTCAAACACAAATATCCCTGAAGGGTGCGTTATGGTGCTACGAGACCTTACTTTCTGAACTAAAATCGCATCCCTTGATAGGTACTACCCTCCTCATCAGTTTACAGGCCTCAATGCAAGCGTCTCTAACAACTCAAGAATCCCCATTGTACCCAGTCATTGGAAACCCATGATTTCCTTCTGGCCTCCAAACTCCTAAGCTCAAATCCCTACACCTGTCGGGTTATGACCACACATATACATTTTTAGTAACAGACAAATGGCCTTCTATAACGATTTTAACAAGCGACTCGGGTCTTTTCCATCTCTCATTCTGGCCTGCACTTCAATTACATAATTTGCTACATTCAATTCCGAATCCCCCGAGATTCAACCATCCTTTAACAATGTTTGAAGAAGTCTGTTCGGATACAGGTAAGATGCCACGAGTTCTATCTAACACATATGCACTACTGAACACCCCCTGGAACAGCCGCACCTATCTTGTATATCAAAATGGGAGACCGACTCGTACTTTTACAATGCATCAAATACAAAACATTATTCAATTTTTCCTTAAGTCCTCAATTTGTACCAAAATACAAGAAACCAATTTTAAAATATTTACTAGATGGTACTACATACCTACCAGGTTACATGAGTGCTACCCCACAACCTCCGACCATTGCTGGTGATGCCAGGAGAGCAGAGGAACAATGATGCATATATCTTAGTCTAGCTCTCGACTAACAAGCTTTTGGAAGACGGTCCACAATGTTACCCAAAAATTAACAGAGTATCAAATCCCTGATGATGCAGCCTTCTTTCTATTACACGTATCCCACATCTCAACAAGAGTGTATAAAAAAATCAGTTTTATGCCATCTTCTAAACACTGCTAAGTCCTGCATTCCCCTCTACTGGAAACAACAACACTCACCTACCATAGCAGACTGGATACGCAAAGTAGAGAAGATGAATAATATGGAAGATCTGGTCCTCACAGCGCAGCAAAGACATGAGCAATGTACGAAGACTTGGGGACTTTGGAATCTGTTTATATTGTCGGAGGAAGGACTGGCCCTCTTAAGTCCTTAAGTCCTTCACTGGATTCAGCTTACCATGTACCCCGACGGTCTGGCACCATCGTCATCACACTCTCCCCCCCTCCACCTCCGTCCCTTTTCTTCTCCTACCTTCCCTCTTGTCTTTTGTATTCTTTCTACATTTCCTCTCTATTTCCCCTCCTACGCACAATAGTTTTTGTTTTGGAAAAAGGAAAATGAGTGCGAGATTGGGCTTTCCTTTTTCCGTATAAGTAGCTACTTTATTTATTTATTTATTTAGATTCCTATACAGTCATCTCATCATTTATGACCACTTTGCCTATATATGCTGTATTCGCAGGCCTAGCTACTCACCTGCTTTTTTTTTGTAATGTATTGGTTTGCCCTTTCGGGGAATTAATAAAATTCATATTTGAAAAACAAAATAATACAGAGTGCAAAGGTCAGGAGTAAGTAATGCAGAGTTCAGAGGTCAGTAGTATGTAATGCAGAATGCAGACGTCAGTAGTATGCACACTACAGTACAGGGGTCAGGAGTAATTAAAGCTAAGTGCAGGCATAAGTATTATTAGAGAGTTCTAAAGTCAGGAGCAAGTAATTCGGAGTGCAGGGATCAGTAGTAATACAGAATTCAGTGGTCAATTGTATGTAATGCAGAGTGCAGGGGTTAGTAGGATCTAATGCACAATACAGAAGTCAGTAGTATGTAACACAGAGTGTAGATATCAGGAGTAACTAACACATATCTCACCACCACAAGCAAAAACACACCCTTCCAGAACAAAAATCTATGCCAACCCACAGCCCAAATTCACTCCTTCTGTAAAATTTCCTCCAACACCAGACCTCACATGCAGTGGCACCCAATAGGGTTGGGGGAGCCCTAAGTAGGAGTCTAGGACTTCCGTCAGCCCTGAAATGCATGTTGCTGCTCTGATCTGAGGTCTGAAATCCAGTGGAAGGCATCAGGAGCTGGCACAGAGGGGACTTGATCTACCCATCACATGGAAACTATTGGCAAGCAGAGAGATAGATAGCAATTGACCTGTTGCTAACCCCCGGTCTATACTCATATATGGGCAAATCTCTGAAAAATATGCAAATAAAGTTCCCTAGCAAAACATTTTCTTACTGACATATTTAGGATTTTCTATTTTGTAAACTGATTATGCTCAATAAAATCACATCTGACCTTATGAATATGAAGACAAAATTCCTCCTGACTCAGTGAAATGTCATAACGTCAGGCAGAATACATTTATGAAATAAATATTGTACAGTAAAAAAAAACAAAAAAAACTTGGCGTTGGGACAGAAGCAAAGATGACACCTAAGCAATTAAAATATTTTTATAATAACTTAGGCTGCATAAATAAGTCATTTAGATGATATATGGACTAGAATAAATCTATTAGTGGCTAATACTTATATTTTTTAATGGGAAAAAATGTAGAAAATGAGATGTTCTTTTAGGAAGGTGATGAAATCCACAATATAAATATATTTTACTAAAAGTCAGATTCATGTATGAAATTAATAGATCTCCACTTAGCCCAGATATTTCTGGACAATACACTCCCCATTGGAGATACTGGCTTGGATCGATCTAGATAGCGGTCTACCAGTACATCCTAGGGGTATCTCCAGAAGACCATAAGGGGTGCAATATCGAACAGCAGTTTCATCATCTATTGCAGATATCTCTGACAACCCCCCATATTGAGTATGTCCTTTCCTATTCCTAGGATTTGCTATTGTCATTGCCATCATCCGTGGACTATGAACTTGCTTTAGCCTGCTTCAAATTAAGTCTATCCTCTTTGGTCTTAAGTATTTTGCTGTATACCTTTGAACAATTGTTATCAAAATTGTTTTTGGTTATGACTTGCAATCTGTTGATGGCTTGCATTTGGAAAATTTTCCTAATTTTCTTTCCTTTCTATTCAATATTTATGCATCGTATTTTGATAAACCTTGCTAAAATTTTTGAACAAGAAAGGAATAAATGTGTTCTGACTGTATGTACATCAGATACAGATGTGAGTGAAGCTCCCTGTGACCATAACCAGAATTTCATTACCTGTTCCTGTAGGCACACATCATTTGGTGCATAAATCTACACCCCACTGCTAGGATAAACAATATTACACTGAACAATTTCTTGTTTCATTAGGGGCACACTAACAGCTGAATGCAAACAAAGGGTGGCTGACATTATTGGCTCAATGTGACCATTAATATATTTGGTCAATGACATTAGCTACCATCCCTGCATCTTTTGTGTCAGCAACAAGAATGCCATACGCTGATGCACTGAGATGCAAAATAATCTTCCTTTATTAAAAAAGCCAGCAGGAACAAGTTCCATTGTGACATGTTTTGTGCTAGGCACAATATTTTTTTGCAACTCGGTGAGCAGCATTCCTGTTGCTGATACAATTGATTTAAATCATGGAATTAAAAAAAAAGGGTTTTTGTTAAACTGCGTGGAGTGTTTATTTTCTGTTTAGAGTAAGGATACTATGTACCCCTTATTCAGTCATTTGGGGGCAGTATCTGGAGGACCTTTTTTTTAAAGGGGGCTTTGAGATTTCACTAAGCCCCCACATGCAGACCTCTACAAACACAGAGCTAAGGTTGTGGGGAAGAGGCCCTTGTCCTCATCAAAATGGGGACAAGGTGCTTTGCCAGGTGGGTCCCCCTTGATCCAACAGTTAGGTGAGTGTAGCTTTAGGCTGGGAGCTATGCAGCCTGAACATTATCAACATTTCAGCCCGTTTCTCCTCCCTGCTGCTGATAGGACAGTGTAGGAAGAGGGGAAAAATCAGGGGAGTAATGATAGGGGTTGCAGGGGTTGCAATTGCAACTGGACCCCATGGTCCAGGGGGCCCATGTGCCTCCCTTGTACACCTTAATAGGAGGGATGGTGGGGGGGGAATTTAGAGGAACCAATCTCCTCTGGTTTCCTCTATCCAGTTTACTTGTCTTCTGTTGTTTCCAGGGTCCCTGTGTGCTTCCCTGGTCCCCCCCACAGAGCTTCTGTTTTTCCCCCTCCTCTCTCCTGCCAGCTGCTGTAGAAGATGTGTCATGATGGAAAGATGGGAACAGGACGTTAAATTTGGCATTTACCGGCTCCTTCCTTTTCTGTCAGTGATTGATACCAATTGGTTCATTCATAGCTGAAGCATAGTAAACAGTTTTTACTATACTTCTGTTTCTGAATGTATGGGAGGCTTGGTGCACAGCTATTCCTGTCAATTCATTCTTATGCAGCTGAGGCTACACGGATGGAAATTGAGAGCTGATGTTTGTTTAACCAGTTCCCACCCGCGCGCCGTGTTTTCACGGCGGCAGTCGGGATGCTGAGCGCAAATCGCCGTAAAAAGACGGCGATCTGCAATCAGCCACTAGGGGGGGCGCGCGCACCGCTGGAGTGTGCCCGCGGCTTGGGTGGACCCGATGTCCACCGGCGAGCCGCGATGAGCGGCCACAGGGAGAGAACGGGGAACAGCCGATGTAATCACGGCGGTTCCCCGCTCTGTTAGTAGGGGCATGAGTGAGCTACTGATCCCTGTCACTGGGATCAGTTAGATCTCTCATGCCCATGGTAGCCCAACCCCCCCACAGTAAGAACACACCCAGGGAACACAGTTAACCCCTAGCTCTCCCCCCCAGGTTAACCCCTTTACTGCCAATGACATTTATACAGTAATCAGTGGACATTTAAATTTCTGATCGCTGAATAAATGTCATTGGTCCCAAAAAAGTGTCAAAAATGTCCAACATGTCCGCTGAAATATCGCATTACCACTAAAAATCGCAGATCGCCGCCATTACTACAGTACTTGTAAAAAATAAAAAAAAATAAAAACCCCAGAAATGAATTCTCATCATCCGTAAACGCGGCCACTTTTGCGCAAACCAATCAATAAATGCAGATTGCGATTTTTTTTATCACAAATATGAGGAATTATATAAATCGGCCAAAAACGGTGAAAAAAAAAGTTTTTTTATATTTTTTTTTGGATTTGAATTTTAGCAAAGTAAGAAATTTGGGTTTTTTTGCAAAATGGTCGCTCTTCTTTTGTTTATAGCGGCAATCAGAAATGACGCAGAGGGGATCAAATACCACCAAAAGAAAGCTCTATTTGTGGGAAAAAAAGGACGCAAATTTAGTTTAGGTGCAACGCCGCATGACCGCGCAATTGTCAGTTAAAGCGACGCAGCGCCGAATCACAAAAAGTGCTCTGGTCCTAAAGCTGGAAAACCTTCCGGTTGGTAAGTGGTTAAACCCCTGATATCTCATCAAAGCCCCCCCAACAGAGCTCCTAAAAACATTGTAAAAAATTGTAAAAGAAATAAAATTAAATGGTAAAAAAAATAATAAAATTAAAAACTACTGACACCAGTGAGGGAACTATCAGGATTGCAAAGGCTGCAATTGTGACCGGGCCCTGGCATTTCACCACCATGGGAAGGTCCGAAGATTGCAGAAAGGGGGCCCGCTGCACAACTTGTGAAAGGGCCCCGCTGCGGTACAATAATAAAGGGAGGAGTAAAGGGCCCCAGGATCAGTGGGAAGAGGGAAGGGCCCTGGCCGGGGGTCAGGGTGCCCTTCTTAATTTCTTGCACAGGGGCCCTGAAAGTTCTATTTACGCCTCTGGGGAAAATGTATTTGCCTGTATCGGAAGCTGGACTTTGGCACCATCCACTAGCAAGGAGAAAATGCTGGGGATGGTGTAGAATGCTGGGGATGATTGGTGGGACCTGCAGGCAGTACAGAGACTTTTGGGAGCTTGCAGAGAGAGATTTGAACTGCCCACTAGGACTGGGACCGGACAGATTATTGAGCCAGAGGACCACATGAACTCCAGATCCAAGCGCAGGCTTAGGAAGAGAGATACACCATTGCCTGGCTCTCAGAGACTTGTGAGCAATGAGGAGGTGTCTAGGGATGGAGGGGTCTGTGATGCATTTTTCCTCTCCTTGTCGATTGGGACAGAGTTTCTAAGACTGATCGCTGTCAGGAAGACATCTGCAACATCATTTTGGTGAGAAGCTTATGTACAACCTTATATGTTTCAAACTTGTTTGCTGCCACAGGAATTTGCTGCCACCAGTAGATTTCCACCTGAAGAGGACTGCATGCATATGCTGGGCTGTATATGACATATGCCTGACCCCTTCACTCTTTACATTGTACAACAGTTGCTGGTTGCTTAGTAGTCACTATGTTAATGAAGTTCTACAATTTACAATTGATCACGCTGAGGATTTTGTGTGTCTGTTAGACTTTTGCATGTGGCACAATAATTATAGCATATTTAGTCGGTACAAAGACTGTGGCTTATGTTACCTAGTACATGGTGAGTAAGTTCAAGTTTTAAGTCCCTTAAATCAGATTGATTTTGCCACATCCACATTTTGATGCAGAACATTGCGAGTAAAGCCTAGGTGCTTTTCTCTAGTTGCTCAAGGCTAACCAATCCCCAGGTAAAAAAACAGTATCTCTGGTCCAGGCTATGACACTTTATTTACGTCAGTGGCATTGCCTTGCTTCTATAAGGCCTTTTCTGCAGTAGTGGATCTAGACTCCAAATGAAACATAGCCACCATGTCATTAACATGCTGGAGTTTTACTAATAGAAAGGCCGATCCTCATTTCCTCCAATCCTCACCCTGCTATCTTTTTCCTGATGTCTTCCCATATCACACCCATTACAGAAAGTATTATCTGGAGATTGGCTTCAATTTGTTAGGCCTGTTTCATGTGGGCTTCAGCTTGTATAAGAGCAATGTGAACAGCAAGCTTTGACAAATAATTTGCAGAGCTTTCAGCAAGCTTTGTTGAAGCTTTTAAAGTGCCATTCAGCTTTAGTTTGTAAATGTTGTACACAGATCCCAATGGGATGGTTGATTGCCACTTTAACCACTTAACGTCCACCCCATAGCGGTTTTGCTGCTACAGGTTGGCTCTCCTGTGCAGAACCACGTATATATACATGATTCCGCTCTTCCGCCTGCATGGGGTGTGTGCACGCTGCATCCGCCTCCTCCAGCACCCGCCGTTTATCAGCAATACACAGAGAACTGAGATATGCCTATGTAAACAAAGCATATCTCAGTTCTGACGAGGGGGAAGGGATGTATCCATCTTTAGTAAAAGCAACGCACTGTGTACACAAAAATGCTGGCTAGGCACACAGTTAACCCTTTGATCACCCTTGATGTTACCCCCTTCCCTGCCAGTGTCATTAATACAGTGACAGTGCATATTTTTTACCACCGATCACTGTATTAGTGTTACTGGTTTCCACAAAGTGTCAAAAGTGTCAGTTAGTGTCTGATACTCCACTGCAATATTGCAGTCCAACTATAAGTTGCTGATCACCGCCATTACCAATAAAAAAAAAAATTCCAGAAATACATCACATAGTTTGTAGGCGCTATATTGTTCACGTGAACCAATCAATATACGCTTATTGGGATTTTTTACCATAAACATGCAGCAGAATACATATTGCCCTACATTTATGAAGAAGTTTGATTTTTTTACATTTTTTTATTGGATATGTTTTATAGCAGAAAGTAAAAAATATTGTCTTTTTTTCAAAATTGTTCATAGCACAAAAATAAAAAAACGCAGTGGTGATCAAATGGCACCAAAAGAAAGCTCTATTTGTGGGAAAAAATTACAAGAATTTTATTTGGGTACAGTGTCACACACCCGTGCAATTGTTGGTTAAAGTAACGCAGTTCCGTATCATAAAAAATGGCCTGGTCACGTAGGAGGGTAAATCTTCCGAAGGTCAAGTGGTTAAACAAGCTGCTAGCAGGCTTCAGCAGTTATCAACAAGCTTCAAGAAGTTCTGAAGCTTGCTAGCAGCTGGTTTAAAGTGGCAATCAACAATCCCATTAGGATCTGTGTTCAACATTTACAAACTGGAACTGAATAGTACTTTAAAAGCTGGATCCTGGCCAGCATGATGGCGTACTTTCCATTCAGCTCCCATTGTTGGCTCTGGTGTGTGTTGAAGCTTTTAGACTCTGTCTACCTTCTCCCTGTCCCTTCTGTATCACGCTGCCAGTGCCTTGATCTTGTATATTGGACTTGTTATTTGAGTGGCTTCCCAGTGATGACGCCACAGGCTACCTAGTGGTCCTCTGGATCATTACATGCTGTTAATTTTAGGGATTTGTTTGGTAATATATTGTAAACTTTGCCTAGTTTCTGATGAAGCTACTGATGTGAAACATGTTCAACATGAGGCATTTCTCTATCAAGTTACCAGTTTCACTTCACTGATACTGAGTTATCTTGACTATTTCCACAACTGATGTATATACTGAATGTTCATACGGCTCTTGATATTGTCTCTATAGGGTGTTTCCCATTGATGTCTACCATTGATTCACCTGAATATATGTTTTAATGGATATTTTTGTACATTTTACACATATAGAGAGCTGGAAGGATTAAAGTAAAATTGCTCCTCTTTGTATATGCATACAGTTGTATGCAAACGTTTAGGAACCTCTGACAATTTCCATGATTGTCATTTATAAATATTTGGGTGTTATGATCAGCAATTTAATTTTGATCTATCAAATAACGGAAGGACACAGTAATATTTCAGTAGTGAAATGAGGTTTATTGGATTAACAGAAAATGTGCAATATGCATCAAAACAAAATTAGATAGGTGCATAAATTTAGGCACCCTTGTCATTTTGTTGATTTGATACCTGTAACTACTTAGCACTGATTCATTGGAACACACAATTGGTTTGGTGAGCTCATTAAGCCTTGAACTTCATAGACAGGTGCATCCAACCATGAGAAAATGTATTTAAGGTGGCCAATTGCACGTTGTTGTCCTCTTTGACTCTCCTCTGAAGAGTGGCAACGTTGGGGCCTCAAAACAACTCTCAAATGACCTGAAAACAAAGATTGTTCTACATTATGGTTTAGGGGAAGGCTACAAAAAGTTATAGCAGAGATATAAGCTGTCAGTGTCCACTGTGAGGAACATAGCGGGGAAATGGAAGACCACAGGCACAGTTCTTGTTAAGGCCAGAATTGGCAGGCCACATAAAATATTGGAGAGGCAAAGGTGAAAGATGGTGAGAACAGCCAAAAACAGCCCACAGACCACCTCCAAAGACCGACAACATCAACTTGCTGCAGATGGTGTCACTGTGCATCGTTCAACAATTCAGCAAACTTTGCACAGGGAGAAGCTGTATGGGAGAGTAATGAGAAAGAAGCCTTTTCTGCACACACGCCACAAACTGATTCGCTTGAAGTATGCAAATGCACATTTGAACAAGCAGCTTCATTTTGGTCATAACAAGGGAGCGTTATGCATGGCGGCAAAAGAACACAGCGTTCCAAGAAAAATACTTGCTACCCACAGTAAAATTTGGTGGAGGTTCCATCATGCTGTGGGGCTGTGTGGCCAGTGCCAGTACTGGGAATCTGGTTAAAGTTGAGGGTCACATGGATTCCACTCAATATCAGCAGATTCTTGAGAATAATGTTGAGGAATCGGTCACAAAGTTGAAGTTACGCCGGGGCTGGATATTTCAACAAGACAACGACCCAAAACACTGCTCAAAATCTACTCGGCATTTATGCAGAGGAACAAGTGCAATGTTCTGGAATGGCCATCCTAGTCCCCAGACCTGAATATCATTGAACATCTGTGGGGTGATTTGAAGCAGGCTTTCCATGCTCGGCAACCATGAAACCTAACTGAACTGGAAATGTTTTGTAAGGAGAAATGGTCCAAAATACATTCATCCAGAATCCAGACACTCATTACTATATATATAGGAAGCGTCTAGAGGCTGTTATTTCTGCTAAAGGAGGCTCTACTAAATATTGATGTGATTTTTCTGTTGGGGTGTCCAAATTTATGCACCTGTCTAATTTTGTTTCGATATATACTGCACATTTTCTGTTAATCCTATAAACCTCATTTCACTACTGAAATATTACTGTGTCCTTCAGTTATTTGATAGATCAAAATGAAATTGCTGATCCAAACACCCAAATATTTATAAATGACAATCATGGAAATTGTCAGGGGTTCCTAAACTTTTGCATACAACTGTATATTGTGTATGCATTACTGTAGACAGTTACAGTATCTCACAAAAGGGAGTACACCCTCACATTTTTGTAAATATTTAATTATATATTTTCATGTGACAACACTGAAGAAATTACACTTTACTACAATGTAAATTAGTGAGTGTACAGTTTGTATAACGGTGAAAATTTGGTGTCCCCTCAAAATAACT
Organism: Glandirana rugosa; assembly: GCA_018402905.1. Taxonomy (NCBI): domain Eukaryota; kingdom Metazoa; phylum Chordata; class Amphibia; order Anura; family Ranidae; genus Glandirana; species Glandirana rugosa. The sequence goes on from BLSH010226541.1 coordinate 85,782, forward strand.
CAACACACAGCCATTAATGTCTAAACCTCTGGCAACAAAAGTGAGTACGCCCCTAAGTGAAAATGTCCAAATTGGGCCCAATTAGCCATTTTCCCTCCCGGGTGTCATGTGACTCATTAATGTCACAAGGTCTTAGGTGTGAATGGGGAGCAGGTGTGTTAAATTTGGTGTTATCGCTCTCACTCTCTCATACTGGTCACTGGAAGTTCAATATGGCACCTCATGGCAAAGAACTCTCTGAGGATCTGAAAAAAAAGAATTGTTGCTCTACATAAAGATTGCCAAGACCCTGAAACTCAGCTGCAGCATGGTGGACAAGACCATACAGCATTTTAACAGGACAGGTTCCACTCAGAACAGGCCTCACCATGGTCCACCAAAGAAGTTGAGTGCACATGCTCAGCGTCATATCCAGAGGCTGTCTTTGGGCAATAGATGTATGAGTGCTGCCAGCATTGCTGCAGAGGTTGAAGGGGTGGGGGTCAGCCTGTCAGTGCTCAGACCATACACAGCACACTGCATCAAATTGGTCTGCATGGCTGTCATCCCAGAAGGAAGCCTCTTCTAAAGATGATGCGCAAGAAAGCCCGCAAACTGTTTGCTGAAGACAAGCAGACTAAGGACATGGATTACTGGAACCATGTCTGGTGTTCTGATGAGACCAAAATAAACTTATTTGGTTCAGATGGTGTGGAGCGTGTGTGGTGCAGGTGAGAAGTACAAAGACAATTATGTCTTGCCTACAGTCAAGCATGGTGGTGGAAGTGTCATGGTCTGGGGCTGCATGAGTGCTGCCGGCAGTGGGGAGCTACAGTTCATTGAGGGAACCATGAATGCCAACATGTACTGTGACATACTGAAGCAGACCATGATCACCTCCCTTCGGTGCTGGGCCGCAGGGCAGTATTCCAACATGATAACAGCCCCAAACACACCTCCAAGACAACCACTGCCTTGCTAAAGAAGCTGAGGGTAAAGGTGATAGACTGGCCAAGCATGTCTCCAGACCTAAACCCTATTGAGCATCTGTGGAGCATCCTCAAATGGAAGGTGGAGGAGCACAAGGTCTCTAACATTCACCAGCTCTGTGATGTCGTTATGGAGGAGTGGAAGAGGACTTTAGTGGAAACCTGTGAAGCTCTGGTGAACTCCATGCCCAAGAGGGTTAAGGCAGTCCTGGAAAATAATGGTGGCCACACAAAATATTGACACCTAGGGCCCAATTTGGACATTTTCACTTAGGGGTGTACTCACTTTTGTTGCCAGTGGTTTAGACATTAGTGGCTGTGTGTTGAGTTATTTTGAGGGGACAGCAAATTTACACTG